>JADFDV010000392.1:0-21286 GCA_019097775.1 Moniezia expansa | reverse complement strand
CAGAGAAACAAGGTGAACAACTTGATACGAAACTGGAAAAAAACATATCAAGAAGAGAGACTAACCAATTCCCTCTTAAGACTCGCTTTATTCCCAAGATATGAAACAAGAGTTGTGCAGTGGAGCTGTCATTCTTCAAATCGGGAGGGAAAACCCATTTCTCCTGTAAGAGTGCACGATTGGTGGATGCGCCTTTCTATCAGGATAGTCTGTACTTGCTCTCCTTATCCTTGCGTTTCGATCCAAATGCTTTCGGAAAGCAACCGATATTTTGATAATGTGTTACAGATCATCAGGAATAGCGGGAGCAAGACCTGCTCCCCAAGATACTTCAATCTGGCTGCTTAATAGCCAACGAACATAGCCACACCGTGGCTATCACAAACAAGACACCTAGGATACATCACAATACCGTGAACTTACCAATCTGCGAGGGTCAAACCTTGCGAGCCAACTTGAAAATCGTTCTCTAACTTCACTCGCCAGATAGCTTTGCCATGATGGCACGGAGCGACGAAGAGCAAAGTCTGGAAATACCCTTCCCAGGATCATATAGGCGACCCTCCTCCACTAGCATAATCGCATTGGAACGCCTCCGAATTATTGAAGGGGGAGCGTGCTGGTTGCTCGCAGCTTGTGGCAAACTATTTAAATGCTGTCCAACTCTACTTTACTTTACTTTAATAATCATGGAATGCGAACAGTACTTAATGAGTTTGAATTTTGTCTGATTTAATCTGCTAATTGGATATTTTAATCAGAATTAACATCTTTAGGTGTGTCTTCAAGAAACACATACTGAAATATTATCATTGCTGTCATCGAAAAACGATGTCATTTAAATGAGCCACACTACGAGATGTGGATAGAGTTCCCAGGTTTACATTTAGTGATTCTCAGACGTGAAACGGTTACAAGTCGTAAATGTTACTTTGATCGGACCTCAGGCGATAATATGGAACAGTTTGCGTTCCTGCAGGGCCGATTTTCAAATTTAAAGTCTGTTGCCTGTAATAAATGCTCCACCAGGTGATGTCATTTCTAACTACTGTGAGCAATATTGATGCACAATTTGTGCGTTTCGAAAGCACTGTATGATTTGGAAGGAAAATTAAGTTGAGTATTTGCTAGGAACCCGGATAAAAATAGCAGTACATTCCTGGTAGATTCATGAAAAGGATTACCTCCGAAAACACGTGCTTGAGTCCCTGTTTATTGGTCAGTTCAAACTCCTTTCCACTCCTTTCGTCTCTCTCTTTGCTGACATCTCAAATACATGAAGCGTTACGCATGGTTGTATGCCTTCATCTTTGATTTCCATTTTTTAGCAAATAAAATCCAGGAGCATGACTTGCGAAAATGATTGCTAAAGGCCTGATGAGAATGAAGGCGTTTTTCAGCCTTAAGGCTACCGATGACTAGATGCCTACCTTCGACTAGCCCAGTGCAGTCATTTCGTTCACCAGTAGGAGTTTGAATAAGCGATCAAGGGGCACAGAGATTCAATCAATGGCTGCAAACCTTTGGCGTGAGAATCAAGAATTTTATCCGCTCTATTAAAACACACATAATTAAAGCCCTGTGATTCGCTGAGTCGTCATTTTACCATCTGCATGTTGGTGCATTCCTTCAAGCTCCAATGTTAGTGCCACATCCCGAATACAATGTATGCACTGGGTAGTAAAAGTATCGCAAAAATCGCTTAAGAGCACTCGTCAACAAGATCCATGTAAGTTTCAATAATGAAAAGAATAATAATTTGCTGCGTGAATTCAGGAAATCGGAAACTCATTAAAAATTCTACTTCTGTCCCATTAGCTCATGCCTTCGATTAAACGTTTAAGAATGAAATGAAATAGGCCGTCGCTCTAAGTCAGGAAGCAGATTGTCTTTCAAGAACATACACTCACATCCAAGTCTAGCAATTAAACCCATTGTGTTGAATCTTCAAAATATACGACAGAAGCCTGGCATTCACTAATAAGAAAGTGACAACTTTCAGTATGTGTTTGGTTGAAGGCAATCTTTAAGAGTTCATGGAAAACGCTTCGCCTCATCTAATGTGCAAATTAAAGAAAAGTAACGAAAGTTGGAACCATTTGCGTAGTATTCAGTATGTTTAAAATAAATTGCAAAATAGGATTAAAAAGCAAAGAATTAGTAGATTGAATGTGACAATGTTTAAATTCATGAAATAGTGTCGCGTCATTTTCAATGAGTAAAGTAAAGAGAAGCAAAGAAAATTTGATAGCATTAAGTACGTTGTGTATAAGTGCGGCGAGCCAGCGCGCTCGCTCTTGATTAATTCGCAGGCGTGTCATTGCTGTGAGGTAGTGGAGGATGGGTCGCCGTATGGTTCTGGGAAGGGTATTTCAAGGAGTACTTTTCCCTATCGCCGCCCCGTGCCATCATGGCAAAAGCTCTGCGAGGAAATGAGGGAACAAATTTACAAGTGGCCGCAAAGGTTTGACTGCCCTCGCAGATCGGTAAGGCACAGTATAGTCCTGTATCCGGCTGATTCTTCGTGACAGCCATGGTGTGGCTCATGTCGTTGGCTGCCGGTAGCAAGATGTGTATGCATCTTGAAGAGCGCAGTCTCGCAGCCCCGCTATCCCCATGATCGTACCACATTATCAATAAACGGTTGCTATCGCAAGCATTTGATGCTCTTTGTACTTAATCAATGTTTCCTGAGATGGATTTGACAGCCAGTTTGCTTTCAGCTGCTTTTGTAGCTGTGATTCCCCATTTTCATCCTCGGAGATAGCTAGATACCATCCGATTTTCTTTCGGTCAGTTCTTTTGCTTTGTTGTTTTGGCAGCTGCATTCTCTATAGATTTCAAGATATCTTCGTATGTAGTAGTCAAAGAGTCCTGAGGTAGCCCTTTTTTGAGATCTTCCTGGTATGTTCCCTTTGATTTTCTTATTTGTGTATATGCCTTCAGGCAGTTGCCACCGTTGCTTTTGACTGTTTATGCCCTCCTTCAGAGTTCGGTTCTTACTTTTTCCTTAGCATTTTCTGAGATGTGATTTGAGTTTGAGGATTACTGTTAGTAAGCAGTGATCTGATTTTGCGTCTGCCTTTCTAGAAGTTCGTATATCACTTATTAGGAATAGATTTGATCTTTTCATCAGAACAAAGTCAAGAGTAGCACCTTTCCTTGTAGGTTGGTACCAGGTCAATCTTCGAGTCATTGGTTTCCGAAAGAAAGTATTCATCACGTGTGGTTTATATTCTTGGCAAGTCCCTCGCACCAATGTGACGGGCATCAGATTCCAATCTGCAATTAAAGTCGCCAAAAATAATTACTTGTGTGCAGTTTGAATGGAGTTGCTTGTAGGTTTTGGCCATAAGTTTGTAGAAAGATTCTTCCACCATTGCGTCCTCCGTACACTCATTCGGAGCAAGGCATCCCATCAGTCCAACTTTGACTCCTCCAATTTGGAGAATCAGCGTTGCAGTTCTGTTTGCGACAGGGTCCAATTCAGCTTCTATGTTTTTTTTGACCGAAAAGGGATGTGAAGATATGATTTCAATCTAATTGCTCTCTTCATTTTATGGCAGCAGTGTTGACCCATATGCAACAATCCGGTGAATCATTTGCACGCAAACCTAAACACTCATTGCAAACAAAGCACAGCTGATTAATGGATGAAGAAGATGCCCCGCTACATCGAAATTGCGTTTTGCTATACCTGATGATCTGTAACACATTATTAAAATATCGGTTGCTATCGAAATCATTTGGATCGAAACCACAATGATAAGGAGAGCAAGTACAGACTGATCCCGATAGAAAGCCGCATCCACGGAATCGCGCACTCTTACAGGAGGAAATGGGTTTTACCTCCCGATTTGAAGAATGACAGCTCCACTGCACCCACTCTTGTTTCATATCTATTGGGAATAAAGCGAGTCTATAAGAGGGAAATTTGGTTAGTCTCTCTTCTTGATATGTTTTTTTCCAGTTTCGTATCAAGTTGTTCACCTTGTTTCTCTGCTCTTTGTACTTAATCAATGTTTCCTGAGATGGATTTGACAGCCAGTTTGCTTTCAGCTGCTTTTGTAGCTGTGATTCCCCATTTTCATCCTCGGAGATAGCTAGATACCATCCGATTTTCTTTCGGTCAGTTCTTTTGCTTTGTTGTTTTGGCAGCTGCATTCTCTATAGATTTCAAGATATCTTCGTATGTAGTAGTCAAAGAGTCCTGAGGTAGCCCTTTTTTGAGATCTTCCTGGTATGTTCCCTTCGATTTTCTTATTTGTGTATATGCCTTCAGGCAGTTGCCACCGTTGCTTTTGACTGTTTATGCCCTCCTTCAGAGTTCGGTTCTTACATTTTCCTTAGCATTTTCTGAGATGTGATTTGAGTTTGAGGATTACTGTTAGTAAGCAGTGATCTGATTTTGCGTCTGCCTTTCTAGAAGTTCGTATATCACTTATTAGGAATAGATTTGATCTTTTCATCAGAACAAAGTCAAGAGTAGCACCTTTCCTTGTAGGTTGGTACCAGGTCAATCTTCGAGTCATTGGTTTCCGAAAGAAAGTATTCATCACGTGTGGTTTATATTCTTGGCAAGTCCCTCGCACCAATGTGACGGGCATCAGATTCCAATCTGCAATTAAAGTCGCCAAAAATAATTACTTGTGTGCAGTTTGAATGGAGTTGCTTGTAGGTTTTGGCCATAAGTTTGTAGAAAGATTCTTCCACCATTGCGTCCTCCGTACACTCATTCGGAGCAAGGCATCCCATCAGTCCAACTTTGACTCCTCCAATTTGGAGAATCAGCGTTGCAGTTCTGTTTCAGACAGGGTTCAATTCAGCTTCTATGTTCTTTTGGACCAAAAGGATGATGTGACGATATGATTTCAATCTAATTGCTCTCTTCATTTTATGGCAGCAGTGTTGACCCATATGCAACAATCCGGTGAATCATTTGCACGCAAACCTAAACACTCATTGCAAACAAAGCACAGCCGATTAATGGATGAAGAAGATGCCCCGCTACATCGAAATTGCGTTTTGCTATACCTGATGATCTGTAACACATTATTAAAATATCGGTTGCTATCGAAATCATTTGGATCGAAACCACAATGATAAGGAGAGCAAGTACAGACTGATCCCGATAGAAAGCCGCATCCACGGAATCGCGCACTCTTACAGGAGGAAATGGGTTTTCCCTCCCGATTTGAAGAATGACAGCTCCACTGCACCCACTCTTGTTTCATATCTATTGGGAATAAAGCGATTTTAGCTAGGTTTTGTTGTTTTTGCATCAAAGTTGGCATTCCAATAGCTTATTCGTTCGTCATTGTGATCAGTAGCAGATTCGTATTTAAGGACTTCTTCGGGATTTCACTCCGCTTTGACGCCAGCAGGCAATTTTCCTTTGATGCTTGCTATGAAATTCCGGCCTAAATTTTAAGGAGGAATCATGGCAGCTTGATCCAAAGGACAGCCTTGAAAGTTGAGATGATAATTACACGTATAGACTGATAGGAGACAGGCATCGTAGCAATGTCTGTACCAACGCAAACTGCCACAAATATTTCGCCACAACATAGGGGATGCAAAGACACGTAAGGAAAGGTCAGGGAGAAGAAGGACGCAAAACTGGAGATACTGGACTAAAAATCTCTGTTAAAGACTGCCTTAAGAGATGCAAGACCCAAGGGTGGCTAAAGTGACAAATTAGGAATGGTCACGCGTCGGTCACACTCACAGACAGTGAGAAGCCAACGGAGAAGTGGAATGGACCAAACTACAGTCGAGAAAGTAGGAGAGCTGAACACGGTGGAAAAATGGATAGAGTGGTAGGCAGGAAAAAGACTGCGTAGAAAAGACCGTCCAGCAGGATGAGCAGTACATCTGTCCCATCCCGGCTGCGAATGAACCTGACCCACATATGATCGCTACTAGAAAAGAATATCTGGATAAGGACAAACAGATGAGGACAACGAGGTGCTGCAAGATCTGTAAATGAAGAATGAACTGTTGCCGCATCACGGAACAAGGCCAAGGAATAGCCAGGAAGCCGAAGACGTCAATTTAACTGTTCAATACTGTGTGCGAGTATGTAGCTGTTGTACAAGCTCCTGTGTTCCTGTTGAACTTCCAACAATTCTTTGAGACTTGCCTAATCGGTGGGGATGAATGAAAATCCAAGTTGATCAGCAGATAATTTGCTTAGCCGATTCGCATATGAGTTACTGTGGCATCAAGAGCTAAAATTGTAATAATGAAGATGCTCAATGTAGAACAATATACAACTGTTCTGTTTCTCCCACAGACTCTCGTCTAGAAGGCTTACTCTATCTGTACATGGAAGGTTTTGACATTATTAGTGCCCATCAGACAATTCAGTCAATTTTGAAACAGTTCTGCCTAGTAAAGTCCACGCCAATAAAAATTCAAAACGAAATTGCACAGCTCAAGCGACTAGTGTCTCTCCAAAGGCAAAAATGTTGAGGTGAAGTTAAAAAACTAATGCATAGTAAATGATTAGTTAATCAGCATAAAGGCTAATTTGAAAATTATGAAGCATTGCAATTTTTGGTAGCAAATAAAGTAAAGACGCGAATGAGGCAGGTGATTCTTCGCCATACGACGAGAAATTTAATTTATTCAAATTAACCCCCATAGAATGTCTACTACTTAACAAACTGTACAAATTGCAGCAGTAAATGTAAGCAATTATCAAATATGCTAAAAATCAGTTGGATTTTCTTGTTAATTTGCATGTCCACTCGATAAATGTACCCTAAGATTCGTGCTATTGTAAACTGGGCCAGTTCAAAAATGGTCGAAATGATGCAACAAATGTTATCCATACAACATTTAGAGAACCAATAGAATTGAGAGGTCGGTTGTCGTCCCAATTCCCATAACCTAAATTTGGAAGGCTTGTGTAAAATGAAATTGCAAAATATGATTAAAAATACAAAGAATTTTTAGATTGAATGTGACAAAGTTTAAATTCATGAAATAGTGTTCGCGTCAATTTCAATGAGTGAAGTAAAGAAAAGCAAAGAACATATGGATAGCATTTGAGTAGTTTGTTGTTATAAGTTGCGGCAGGCCAGCGCGCTCGCTCTTTGATTAATTCGAAGGCGTGGCAGTGCAGTTGAGGTAGTGGCGGATGGGTCGCGCATATGGATTAGGGAAGGGTATTTCCCAGAGTACTTTGCCCTATCGTCACACAGTGCCATCATGGCAAAAGCTATCTGTCGAGGAAATCAGAGGACAAATTTATTTAGATTATAGCCTGTTCTGTTGATCTTCCTTCACAAGATCCAAATCGGGTTCTTGAGCGTAGTTCGTCAAGATGGTGCTTCAAACATTGGCATCTAGACGGAAGATTGATCGATAGTTTGCAGGATATGCCTGCGAACCTTTCCACTTGTAGATGCTTAAAATTTCAGCATCGATCCAAGCTCGAGCTATAGGAGTATTCCCATTATAGAAGCCGTTGAATACTTTTAGTAGGTAGGCATTCAGACACTGTTCGTCCCATTTCAGTAGTTCGGATCTGATTTCATTTTCGCTGGGACTTTGATGTAGTTTTAAACATTTTTTTAGCTAACTCGATCTCCTCCAGTGAAATAGAGGAGTCCCTTGGTAGATGAGCACAATTTTTAATTTCTTCAGTGGTTCTTTCCCTGCACAGTTCCCGGTAGTATGCGACCGGATCTTTCGATTTAACTAGTGTCCCTCCTGTTTGCGTATTTCATGAGCAGTTTACCTTCATTATATCCTTCAGCAACATGAAGGCTTTATGAAGTTGTTTCTCTGCGAGGTGTTCAGGAAAGTTGGTGAGTCTCTCTTCTTGATATGCTTTTTTCCAGTTTCGTATCAAGTTGTTCACCTTGTTTCTCTGCTCTTTGTACTTCATCAATGTTTCCTGAGATGGATTTGACAGCCAGTTTGCTCTCAGCCGCTTTTGTAGCAGTAGTTCTCCAATTTCCTTCTCCAGATAGCTGGATACCATCCGATTTTCTTTCGATCAGTTTTTTTGCTTTATTGTTTTGGCAGCTGCATTCTCTATAGATTTCAAGATATCTTCGTATGTAGTAGTCAAAGGGTCCTATGGTAGCTCTTTTTAGAGATGATCCTATTACGTTCCCTTCGATTTTCTTATTTGTATATATGCCAAAACAATAGTTGATTTCAAACAAACAGCACAAACAGATTTATGTGATATACTCTACGAAGGCATGAAATGATGTGGAACATGTGTTGAATTGTTGGCCAAGAAATCAGTGAAGCTGGCTCTTCACACTTCAATTAATTATTTGCGGCTTATTTATTTCACTTACTAAAACAATGATTTCCATTTTCTTGGACTCATTTAAATGACGTAGCTTTTTAATGACAGATCGAGGAAGTTAAGGGACAAATTTACAAGTTGGCTCGCAAAGGTTTGACTCTCTCGCAGATCGGTCAGTTCACAGTATGGTTCATGTATCCTAGGCGTGATTCTTCGTGACAGCCATGGTGTGGCTCGGGTTCGTTGGCTTGCCGGTAGCAAGATTGTACGCATCTTGAAGAGCGCAGGTCTCGCACCCGCTATCCCCGATGATCTGTACCACATTATCAAGAAAGCGGTTGCTATCCGTTATTCCATATTTTGTTAATTAGCAATAAACAGACAAATCTTAATAAGCGAAAATGTACTGAATTTGCAAAGTGCAATTTCGATATAGCCGGGCATCTACTTCATCCACTAATCGGCTGTGCTTTGTTCGCAATGAGTGTTTAGGTTTGCGTGCAAATGATTCACCGGATTGTTGCATATGGGTCAACACTGCTGCCATAAAATGAAGAGAGCAATTAGATTGAAATCATATCGTCACATCATCCTTTTGGTCCAAAAGAACATAGAAGCTGAATTGAACCCTGTCTGAAACAGAATTGCAACGCTGACTCTCCAAATTGGAGGAGTCAAAGTTGGACTGATGGGATGCCATGGTCCGAATGAGTGTACGGAGGACGCAATGGTTGAAGGATCTTTCTACAAACTTATGGCCAAAACCTACAAGCAACTCCATTCAAACTGCACACAAGTAATTATCCTTGGCGATTTCAATTGCAGATTGGGATCTGATGCCCGTAACATTGGTGCGAGAGACTTGCCAAGAATATAAACCACACGTGATGGATACTTTCTTTTGGAAACCAATGACTCGAAGATTGACCTGGTACCAACCTACAAGGAAAGGTGCTACTCTTGACTTTGTTCTGATGAAAAGATCAAATCTATTACTTATAAGTGATATACGAACTTCTAGAAAAGCAGGCGCAAAATCGGATCACTGCTTACTAACAGTAATCTCCTCAAACTCAAATTACATCTCAGAAAATGCTAAGGAAAAAGTAAGAACCGAACTCTGAAGGAGGGCATAAACAGTCAAAAGCAACGGTGGCAACTGCCTGAAGGCATATACACAAATAAGAAAATCGAAGGGAACATACCAGGAACATGTCTAAAAAGAGCTACCTCAGGACCCTTTGACTACTACATACGAAGATATCTTGAAAACTATAGAAAATGCAGCTGCCAAAACAACAAAGCAAAAAAACTGATCGAAAGAAAATCGGATGGTATCCAGCTATCTGGAGAAGGAAATTGGAGAACTACTGCTACCAAAGCGGCTGAGAGCAAACTGGCTGTCAAATCCATCTCAGGAAACATTGATGAAGTACAAAGAGCAGAGAAACAAGGTGAACAACTTGATACGAAACTGGAAAAAAGCATATCAAGAAGAGAGACTAACCAACTTTCCTGAACACCTCGCAGAGAAACAACTTCGTAAAGCCTTCATGTTGCTGAAGGATATAATGAAGGAAAACTGCTCATGAAATACGCAAACAGGAGGGACACTAGTTAAATCGAAAGATCCGGTCGCATACTACCGGGAACTGTGCAGGGAAAGAACCACTGAAGAAATTAAAAATTGTGCTCATCTACCAAGGGACTCCTCTATTTCACTGGAGGAGATCGAGTTAGCTAAAAAAATGTTTAAAACTACATCAAAGTCCCAGCGAAAATGAAATCAGATCCGAACTACTGAAATGGGACGACCAGTGTCTGAATGCCTACCTACTAAAAGTATTCAGCGGCTTCTATAATGGGACTACTCCTATACCTCGAGCTTGGATCGATGCTGAAATTGTAAGCATCTACAAGTGGAAAGGTTCGCAGGCAGATCCTGAAAACTATCGATCAATCTTCCGTCTAGATGCCAATGTTTGAAGCACCATCTCGACGAACTACCCTCAAGAACCCGATTTGGATTCTGTGAAGGAAGATCAACCAAACAGGCTATACTCGGAGTAAGAACCATTAAACAGAAAGCCATGGACCAGAAGCAGAAAATAATGCTAGTGTTTGTCCACCTGCAAAAGGCCTTTGACTCGCTGTCTACAGCTGCATTGATCAACTGAATGAGACACCTAGGCTGTTCTTGGCAAATGATCCACTCGGAAAAGTCCTTGATGGACGCTCCGATGGTAAAACTGAGGGGGACAAAGGACTACTTTGAGATGGAACGTGGTGTGAGACAAGACTCAAAAGAAGGGCCACGTCTCTTCAACTTAACCTTCCAACTCCTATCAGACGAAGCCTTCTCCTCACTCAAGGATAGTGCAATACAAATGATCGATCACTCGGGTAAGAGATGGCAGCTAAATCATTTAGGAAACGCCAATGACTTATGCCTTATTGCGCCAAATAAAGTCGCAGTTGTCAGATTAATAGAACATCTGGCGAAAACGATGCATCAATATGGGATGCAAATCGCAGCGAACAAAACCTTCTGGTTTCAAATTGGAGACAGTGAGGACCAAACACCTCTTGAGGCAGCCAAAATATCATTCAGACGTGCCTCACACTTCGAAGATCTTGGTTCCGTAATTCAAGACACCGGTGAGCCAGACAGAGCGATAATCGCAAACTTAGCCAGAGCATAAAGGCACCCAAAACGACTGCGACCAATTCTGCGCTCAAGAAGTCTCAAAAACACCCTAGAATTGCAGCTGTTTTACGAATTTTTGTCGATCCTGCAATCATGTATGAATTATCAAGCCTTGTCTTCAGGCTAAAAGATAACAATCGACTCGAAGCATTACGGAATACAGCTCGCCGTATGATACTTGGGCTGTACTCGCGAAGAGACAAAACTGTTGAGGAACTCCGAAAGGAACTCCCAATGCGTAACCTGGCAAGTCTTATAGACACTAAGAGGTTGAACCTATGGAAGAGCCTAAAGATGGACAAAGATAGCCTGATGCTCTCCATACTTGACAGTAACTTTGAAGAAGCCGAAACAAAGAAAGCTTCACATGCAAGGAACTGGATGCTCCAATTAATTAAGGATGCGAAAGAAACATGGCAAGAGCACTCAAATTCATGGCTATTTGATCCAAAGGAAAGCCCTCAAGCTCGAGAAGAAAATCATACGCCTAGACTGGTAGGCAAAAGACAACGTGATATTGTCTGTACCAACGCAATTTGCCAAGGATCCTTCGCCAGAATAAGTGATATGCAAATGCACGTAAGACAAGATCACGGAGAAGAAGAACATAGAACTTAAGAGATGCTCGACCCTAGACTAAAATGCCCTCTTATAGACTCCCTTAGAAGACACAAGACTCAAAGGTGGCTAGAAAGACATATTTGGAACTGTCACCCTTTGGTCGAAGTCAGTCAAAGGGTGAAACAAACAGAGATGAGGAAACAATCAACTGACTTAGAAAAGCAGTAAAGCTGAATACGAATGAGAAAAATGATAGAGTGAAAGATAGGAAGCAACGAAGAGTCCCTCAGGCGAGATGAAATACACATCTGCTCCCTCAAGGCTGCGATTAACTCTATCTCAGGTACTCCACGAGATGCAACAGGAGTACTGAATGCCATCGCGCCACACAACCAAGCCGAGATAACACTAGCGGGTCGATAAAATCAACTAACTGCTCTGTACTATAATACCTAACTTATTATATTTCTCTTGTACCCCAAAAAAGTCCTTGGATCTTGCTCTAAATGGTGATAGATTAAAAGATAGAAGGCAAAGAAGAGTCCCTGAACTGATGCCTGTACGAGGAAGCAATGCCAGAGAAGAGACCAGACAAATGAAGATCAACAAGCGCTTTTAATCTTCTGTGTAAACTGTTAGCTTAGTTGTTATAAAAGCTATTTATACTTCTGTTGTACCCCAATATGTCAATGGGATTTGCCATAATAGGTGGGGAGAAAATAAGTGGCTAGTGTCCAATAGAGTAGCGATAGATAAATCAGGTAAAACTGAAAATCGTCATCTTGAAGTGCTGACAGCGAGCAAACGTACAATGCATTTTGGAGCAAAAGTTCTGTGAAAGGGACTTAGTGGGGGTTTATTTCGAGCAGCGTTAGAGCAAATGGTCATCGCTTTGCTATATGTAGCCAGTGTATCCGAAGTCTGGTCAGATCGTCTTGTTTCCACGAATCGTTTACCTTAATATCTTCTCACTGATTCAAATATCACTAGGAATTCCCTCGATTCCTTATGTCGCCTAATAGGACATTTGAGTTCTGCCAAGAGAGTGATCCAAGATTGACTATGCTCATCTGCGTCTTCAAAAAATCGGTTGAATGCATATGACATCCCGAGTACCGAAATCGGCACCTACTACTACACGCTGGTTAGTAGATGCACGCAGGATATTCAAAGCTAAAAATTAGTGTTTGCAAGTTGCATCTAACTAACTGCTTTACATTTCATCCATTCAGCATTCGTTTTCTCACCTGCAAAATATGTCATCCTATTTTCTTCATAGTGTTTCAAGATAGACCATCGGGTGGGGACAATGTTCGTCAGACCCAAATCCCTATATTCGAAAGTAAAACAGGCAGTGCTGCTGTAAACTCTTCAAAAAGAGAATATGCATCACTTTGGAATTGACAAGGATCCGGACAGCAGTGTAAATTCTATCAGGCTCAATTTTCAGAGGCCAAAGCCAGCGTGAAATCAGCAACATGATGGAGAGTGTATCGTCATTGTCCTCATGATAAAAAATGAGCCAACATATCGAGAGCTCTCAAATCCGTAACTGAAGAAGAAAA
Source organism: Moniezia expansa (assembly GCA_019097775.1). Classification (NCBI taxonomy): domain Eukaryota; kingdom Metazoa; phylum Platyhelminthes; class Cestoda; order Cyclophyllidea; family Anoplocephalidae; genus Moniezia; species Moniezia expansa. The sequence goes on along the minus strand of JADFDV010000392.1, from coordinate 8,181 downwards.
CATGCAGTTGGTTTATTCGAGTGCATTAATTTATTTCAAATTCATGTGCAAATGGACATCGCGGCTGTGTAATTAGCACGACGCGGCCGAGTGAGGCCTCTGTGAGCGAATTAGTGAGGGCAGTCTAGTGCAAATGAGCATCGTGGAACTAGTTTTCGGACGGTTTGTACTGGAATGGCGTGGAGATTCTTTCCTGCTTTCTACTTGACATATTCATAGCATGTGCAATTCAACATTCTATTTTGATCAATCGGTTTATATTTCAAAGAAGTAGAGCGAGAATTGCCCTATTTATCTGCCTATTTTGACATTTTCTATTATTTTTCGGTTAACAGATTCAAGTTGACTGCTAGTTTTTCTAAGAGACGTTTACGTATATATTTGTGTGACGAGTGATCCAATATCAACTCTGTTATGTGGCGTAAAGCTTTGCTGTTCCATTGTAGGCCTAATTAGGCACTTTTTTCTCGTTTAATAATCTCTTTGGAGCTGTATCGCAGGAGCTTTCGTAAGATATCGAAATGATTAGTTGAGATCAAATTAAATATACCCTTTTTATCGTCACTGGTAAAAAATAGGATCCCTGAAATTCTAATTGATAAATATAATAATTTCAGTTCTTGTCTTAGAAAGCGTTGTGTGCCAAAGGATTCCCAATGCCTCACGCTCTCCGAATCGCCAACGTTGATATTGCGTCTCTTAAATGCATGCTGATAGGCAATGTGTCAAATATTCACATAAGAATGGACATTGCGCCAACCTTAATCTGACTATCTAAATTATCCTAAAGCTATTGGCCAATGAGGTTCGAATTTGAGATTCGATGTAGACTATGTATTTTGTTGCCTGAAAATTGAAATATACACTAACACCTCGTAAGTTTTCTCATGAGGGAAAGCCTGGAGCACCCAAAGTGTGAATAACAAATTTGATTTAACTCATGCATGGACAGGTATTACTGCGTCTCTAATAAGCACTGAAATGACAGTTGTGGATTGAACAATTTATATTGAAGACGAAACAAATATCGCCAAATATGTTTTTCTACTTGAAATAAACATGACTAGTCAAAATTGGAAATATCTAAGCATTAAGATTATAATTGCTGGAATATATGATCCAAATCAAATGATTAAGGCCTTGATCGCCTTTTTTATCATTTGCGCCACACAGACCCTGCATTTCGATTTACTATCAATTTAGTTCTGCATGGCGCAAATGACAATAGGGATGGATGACACTTTAACTTCAGTAGAGTCAAGATTAGAAATACAATCATTGCCAAGTCTGATTGAACAGAAAATGCCAGAGCACTTCAAGTGAATGTTGTGCTAAAGACTCTTTGGTATCAGGTTGTTGTAGACAAAAGTTCTAAGTTTTTGGAAGACTTATTTAGGTAAGATGCGGACATAAATTGTTTGCGTTGGGTTTGGAGCTAAATTGCATTGAAATTGAAGGTAAACACAGAGCTTCTTCCATTTTACAAATAAATCCTAAAATTGCTTTAATTCACTCATTTGATATAATTTGATTTTGTAATCACTGCAAAGAAATTTGCCGCAGTCAAGGGATCGGCTATCAAACTGTTGGTAACTGGTGTTCCAGAGTATTCAATCTTCCATTGGGAATGCATAACTAAGTCATGGCACAAAAGTGGTGTTGCCTTCAGTGAGATTGTCCTTCAAGACAATGAACCAAGGAGTTGGTAATAGATAGCTAGACAATGAGTTGGCAAAAGGGGCGTTTATCATGGCCTCACTGGGCTCGAAATAGCACAATGCAATATGAGGTTAACTTAAGTTTGCAATCTTAAGTGCCCATGATTCTAGAATTCCTGATTGCAGTGCGTGAGCCATCATCTTCCAAAATATTCGGCAGCACTTGGGCCTAACTTGGCCCTTTTGTTGGCCTGTTTGCCTGTGATGAGGTAAGCAGTTGTGGGCTGGGGATACTAAATTCATTGCACAAAATAGAGGATCGTTTCAAGCCAGTCAGAACCAGAAATGCGTCGCAAGTTCTTTAAATGCAGGTTATTACAAAGCAAATGTTAACCGCAGAAATCTAGCATGAAAGAGCAAGTTTGAAACGAATCTCCAGAAATTCCAAAATCATCGCACAGACTTTATTCTAGGCGAGCCTGTCTGCTGCATTGAAACTTAGTTCATGGAGGTCATCAGAGACGTATTATGAGTTTACACGATTCTGAATTGCATCATGATCCTCAGGACTATTTCATACAATTTGTGTTGTTTTTAGTCCGGAAATTTCGAGCTTCGTTCTGCTAATAACTAAGTCTTGGTGTGCATAATTCCACTTGGATGCAATTTTTACATTTTGTCCATCCCGTTGATAGCTTTGTTTAGATTTTGCGCCAATACTTCCACAGAATGCAATGAGCTTTGAGGACAATTACATTTTACAATCGGGATGAAAGCAGAGTGTGCTTGGTATTTATTGACTGAAAATAGTTAGGTCAACATATGAAGGAAGCCCAAATCAGAGATAGTTTCAATTAATATTTTTCCTTCTCTCCTAAAAAAACCAATCGCAACAGTTTCGCGCACTGCCTATAATATGATCCACTCAATCATGTGAAGACACGGTTGCGTATAACTTCTTACACCTCCACCATCCTATTAGCAAAGAATTAAACATGAATTTAAGCAAACTGTGCAGAGATAAATCACAGAAATCGGCCCCGCTATTCCCGATGATCTGTAACACAGCAAGTACAGACTGATCCTGGCAGAAAGCCGCATCCACCGAATCGTGCACTATCACAAGAGGAAACGGGTTCTCTCTCCCGATTGGAAGTACTACAGCTCCACTGTGCCCACTCGTGTTTCATATCCATTGAGAATAAAGCAATTTTAGTCATGACTTGTTGTTTTTGCAACAAATTTGGTGCTTCAGTAGCTTATTCATTCCTCGCAATTTTTTCTTCGTCTGCATCTATTCCTGAATTGGAACTATATGTCGTTTCTTGCACTTCGCATGCAGTATCTGATTGCGGTTTTATGCTCCCATCCGGATCTATTTTGGATGTTCCAGATCGAGACACTCCACATAGCTGGATAGAGTTCTCCAGGTTTCCAGTTAGTGATTCTCAGATGGTGAATCGTGTAACGATTCGTAGCATGTTACTTTGATAGGACCTCAGGCGATAAATGTGGAACAGTTTGCGTTCCCGCAGGGCTGATTTTCAAATTTAAAAGTCTGTTGCCTGTAATAAATGCTCCGCCAGTGATTGTCATTTCTAACTACTGTGAGCAATTATTGATGCACAATTTGTGCGTTTCGAAAGCACTGTATCATTTTGAGGCAGAAAATTAAGTTGAGTATTTGCCAGGAACCCGGATAAAAATAGCAGTACATTCCTGGTAGATTCATGAAAAGGATTACCTCCGAAAAACACGGGCTTGAATCCCTGTTTATCGGTCAGTTCACACTCCTTTTTACTCCATTTCGTCTCTCTTTCGCTGACATCTCGGAAATATCATGAAGGCGTTACGCATGGATGTATGCCTTCATGCTTTGATTTCCATTTATTTAGCAAATAAAATCCAGGAGCATGACTTGCGAAAATGATCTGCTAAAGGCGTGATGAGAATGAAGGCGGGTTTCAGCCTTAAGGCTACCGATGACTAGATTGCCTACCTTTCGACTAGCCCAGTGCAGTCAATTCGTTTCACCAGTAGGATGTTTTGAGATAAGCGATCAAGGGGCACAGAGATTCAATCAATGGCTGCAGAACTTTGGCGTGAGAATCAAGAAGTTTATCCACTCTATTAAAACAGCACATATATTAAGAGCCCTGTGATTCGCTGAGTCGTCATTTTACCATCTGCATGTTGGTGCATTCCTTCAAGCTCTAATGTTAGTTCCACATCCCGAATACACTGTATTAGCACTGTGTAGTTAAAAGTATGCTCAAAAATCGCTTAAGAAGCACTCGTCAACAAGATCCATGCAAGTTTCAATAAATGAAAAGGAATATATAACATTGCTGCGTGAGTTCGGGAATTCGGAACTCTATTAAAAATATTCCTATTGCTGTCCACATTAGTTCATGCCTTCGAAGGCTAATACAAATGTATATGTTTAGAATTTAATAAACATTATTAGAGTGTATCGTCATTATCCAAATGATAAAATGGGCCGACACATCGAGAGCTCATAAATCCGTAACTGAAGAAGAAAGCATGAAGTTGGTTTATTCAAGTGCATCAATTCAGTTCAAATTTTTGTGACAGAACATCCTGAATAGCTTAAAGGCAGTGCTTGATCAGGTCCACAAGCGGGTATCATGTTCATGTTTAAACAATCACCAACAGATTCATAGAAGGAACTCTGCCTTGCACTAGAGCTGCAAGTGTTAATACATGCATTCATCGAAATTATAGTTAATTTAAAATATATATGTTTACAAAAGACATGCATTAGCGTAAACTGCCAGACTTATGCGATATATTTTACGAAGGCATGAAATTATGTAGAAAATGCGTTAAACTGCTGGCCAAGCTATCAGTGCGGCTGGATCTTCACCCTACAACAAATTCATTGCAGCTCAATAATTTTACCTAAAAAACCAATGCTTTCCATCCTCTTAAACTCATTTCAATGACAAATGCAATATTATTTCGGTATGTGTAAATAAAAGTTGCAAAATATGATTAAAACTACAAAGATCTGGATAATTGAATCGGACAAAATTTAAATCCGAAAACAATATTTGGGTCATTTCCAATGAATGAAGAAAAAAATCAAAGGAAAGTAAAGCAAAGTTTAATAGCGTTTGAGCAGTTTGTTGTTATAAGTTGCGGCAGGCCTGCGCGCTCGCTCTTTGATTAATTCGAAGGCGTGGCAGTGCTGTAAAGGTAGTGGCGGATGATTCGCACATAAGGTTCTGGGAAGGGTATTTCACAGAGTACTTTGCCCTATCGTCGCCCCGTGCCATCATGGCAAAAGCTATCTGTCGAGGAAGTTAAAGGACAATTTTACAAGTTGGCTCGCAAAGGTTTGACTCCCTCGCAGATCGGTCAGTTCACAGTATGGTTCATGTATCCTAGGCGTGATTCTTCGTGACAGCCATGGTGTGGCTCAGGTTCGTTGGCTTGCCGGTAGCAAGATTGTACGCATCTTGAAGAGCGCAGGTCTCGCACCCGCTATCTCCGATGATCTGTACCACATTATCAAGAAAGCGGTTGCTATCCGCAAGCATTTGGATTGAAACCGCAAGGATAAGGACAGCAAGTACAGACTGATCCTGACAGAGAGCCGCATCCACCGCGTGGTGCGTTACTACAAGAGGAAGAGTGTTCTGCCTCCCAATTGGAGGTACGACAGCTCCACTGCGTCCGCTCTTGTTTCCTAACTATTGGGAATAAAGCGAATAAGCCCTGATTTGTTGTGTTTCTTGCATCGTAGTTGGTTTTTCAGTAGCTTATTCATTCCATGCTGTTTCTAATTCCGGCTGTTTATCTCCGCAATGATCTAGTTTCAAAGTTCCGAACTGATGATTTCGGCACATTTTTTGTGACTCAGATTAACTCGCAAAATGATGGCACGTTATGTGGAGTGGGTGATGTAATTTTAGATCTCGCGTTGGTGTTCAAAAGAGGCTCGTGCTTTTGCAGCCCATGGAGATACTGCTGCTCATTCACTGTTTGAGATGTCAGTAAATTGCGTTAGCTGATTACTCTCGTGGCATTCAACTCATACAGCCTGCGTCAATAAAGTCAGATAAAACGATTGATGAAATTGGGGTTGTAGGGCAGTGGACTTCTGGGTTCAAAAGTTCATATCAGGGATTGATTTGACACAAACTGGTCTTTCAATGCTGGAATTGGATGTGACTGTGTGGTCTTGAAATCTCGTGCATTCTCAGGTGCACCAAGAATTTTCGACTGCATAATATAGAATTTGAAGTGGATCTTGGAGTGAAATCTATATGACATAAGGTTATTACCAAGCAAGTACACAAATATCTTCAAGTTTTCCGAATGTTTGAAATCTAAGGCATCAGCGTTTAAATTTATCAAACAGGTGGCTTTCGAAGAATAGAAGTGAAAACTCTGTTTGGGTGAAATTAAGCGCTCTTTGCATCAGTTCTAGTAGTCTATCTTGGAACTCTGAAATGAAAATAGGATGACAAAACTTGCTATCCACTTGTCAGGCAACTTATACGAAAACATAACAATTTTAAGCTTAGTTGAATTTGAATGGTCGCATAAGAAATAGGCATATTCAAGTGAACACATTCGTTTACCTTGTACTAAGGTGAAATCTTGCCTTGGTTCGATTTTCACTTAAACTAGGTTTAGTTATAGAAACTTTGTTAAACTGCTAGAAGTAATGCCAACAGACGCCAGCACTGTGCAAATGGAATTTTTCACACTTAGAACTTTCAAGAAATAACATCTGACATGCAAAAGGTGCCATTAGTTCAAATGTATGGAGAACTTGGGGATTTGCGTCGAATTGCATGGTAGTCCTGTGCAACCACCAAGTTCTCACTGTAACATGTAAAAGTATCGTAACCAGCCGATGCTTCCTGAGAAAGAAGCCTGTGCGAGGCAACAACGTAGCGCAATGGTATGCCAAATTCTGAAAGGAGCAGAGAAACGAAATTTATTTTCAGTTATCGCCGGTTGTTTCCAGTAATCAATAACTTCCATCGAAATGACCCACTGAAACTCTTTGAACGTCCCACAACTTAAGGTCCAATTTCTCCCCAGCAAGACACTTGACTTTAGAATATACATTTCGCTTTGTTATAAGACTTAAATGATAGCACTGGACAATCATCACTTAATACTGTCAACGAAGCCTTGTCTTTGGAATGCAAATTAAATTTACATGAAATACAACTAATAGCCACTTCATAATTCGCAAAGAACTCGTAGAGGTAATTTCGTCATGAGTGTAAAAGAATCCTGTAGCTTTTCAGACATTGGATGCAAGACATGAAGCAAGGTGTTGTAAAGGTACCCATGAATGTGCATCTCTTGTAGTAGGTAGTATCTTTGAGCAGGCGAATATCAAAATACCTGCCATCAATTTCCTTCAGTTTAACTACGGTTTACTCAAAACACTAATTCCATTAATGATTGAACTCGTTCTCTTAGACTATTTTGAATGATATAGTTTGCGGTCAAAACAGTGTTTACTTGGGAGTACATGTAAGTTGAAGATATGTTTAGATATAATGACAAACAAAACGACCAAACGAGATCACTAGGTCAAGTAATCAGAACATTGTCGGGGCAGTTGAAGCTCCCTCGAGGTGAGTATGTTCCAATAAATGTGCTATGTTATACAGATATGGTTCTTTAGTCTAATTATATTTTCTCGTTTCAATGTCCTATTCACATGAAACCTTCTCACGGTATAATGTCGACAGCAAATTTTGCCTCGATTGTCATAATCGCGAGATAGAAGTTGTCTGTTTATCCTTCGGTTCGGTCCGAGGTTGGTTACGCTTAACATCACTTTGGGAATCGATTGAATGTCGCGAAGCTTTCGGTGGTGGACGATGCCAGTCAGACGAAACAACTCCCAATAATGGGAAAGGAAGCGAGCTGTCCAGTTATTACGAACCAGAATAAACTGATGACGTGATGATCAGTTCCTGAAACTACGTGAAACCCAACCAAGCAATCTCGGACAATGATAAAGAGCAGCATAGGTCAGGGCTTCGACGCGACCAGTCTCGATTCCGAACAGCCTGAAAATCGAAAGAAGCTATCCACGTCTTATGATTTGGCAGCACTGGAGAAACAGCTAAATATTGGAAATGCGTAGAAATTACCAATTCAGAACTCTAAAAATAAATCGGAACGGTGCATGAAACCGAAATCAGATGCTGCAAGGAATGCATAAAAAGCAAAATGTTCGAATCCTGCAGAGCCAACAAACCACAAGTAAGTAAAAGTTCGTTATTCACGAGAAGTTGCCTCGTTCGAACACTGATGGAATTCGTCAAGCAGTTAACTTTGGGGTGAAAAAATGCCCGAATCGTAGAGGCGGTACCTGCCAAATTCAAATAAATCTGAGCAATGACAGTATGTATACTAGCAGCATCCGAAACTACGTCGAAACCAACCGAAACAATGTCAGGAAATGAATGAATGGCAGCATCCGATTAAAGTGCATGGGCACGAGTCTTCTTCCAAAAACAAT
>JADFDV010000391.1:0-59376 GCA_019097775.1 Moniezia expansa | reverse complement strand
ATTAGAAGCAAATAGTTAAGTTCTCAAATGAATATCATAGCTCTACTAAGCACAAGAGCCCATTAATTCCACCACGTTGTCAGTGAGCAGGACTTCTTAGTCGGGAACGTAAAAGTGGCAGGCGAGGTCATAGCGATTGACAGACTGACTAACTGACTGACTGGCTGGCTGTCTGCCTGACTGATTCATTGTTTCCTTCACTTCTTCTGAGGCAGACAGGCTTATGAGCAGTGTGATATACAATTTCTATTAGCTGTGTTGTTTCAAGACAATCGAATTTTGTCACCTAGGGAATAAGAATAAGCCAATTTATTCATCTCCACCGTGGTTTTCTTAATACTTTCAAGTGGCACTGCAGAAACAGGGCTATTTAACAACAGACAATGTGTGTGTGCATGACATATCAGATGTCCTAGGTTCTTATAAATTAAGTGCGATGCTGTGTTGTCATTCACTTTAGGTAGGTGATTTAGTTGCTTGCCATTCTGCTGCCGCTTTTCACTTCTAATTGACACTAATCCACACCACTTCACCAACCACGTGCTTTGCATCTAAAACCTGTGATCGTCCTGCTTCAACTGCAGCAGTAGCAGCAGTAGCAGCAGCAGCAGCACCCTGGTCATTTTGTGCCATGACCAGGACGGGTTGATGCTCCTTGGCCTTGGCTTGACTTTGACGGGTTAGTGTGTGGCTGTGAGGTAACCTGAGAATTACTAGCAAAAGGCCTACTCCCCTCCAAACCCACACCACTCGCACGCTGAAATTCGCACGCATCACTCTTTGAAGCCTGAACCGCATTTTAGTGCCTACTGCATAGTATTTCATGGAAGGTGTTCAAACCTACTCTCTACCTCCATGTGGCGACCACTATTAACCTCTAGGGCAACTCAGAGGGCAAAAGATGGGCAGTCGGAGAGGACTAATAAACCACCGGTCGTACAAATTCATTATTATGCCAGCGAAAATACAGCCTGAGTCCACGAAGAGCCCCTCAATAAAGATACGGCATACTATCTGGATCCATGGTCTGAAACCCGGATTATGGAACGTGCGCGGCTGTAGCAATGATTGGAAACTCCGCCAGATAGCTGAGGAGACTTCTGTTGGTCAAAAAGAACATAGAAGCTGAATTTAACCCTGTCTCAAACAGACTCGCAACGCTGACACTCCAAGTTGGAGGAGTCAAAGTTAGACTGATGGGATGCTATGCTCCGACCGAGTGCATGGAGCACGCAATGGTTAAAGAATCTTTCTACAAACTTGTGGCCAAAACCTACAAATTACTCCTATCTAACTTCACACAAATAATTATCCCCGGCGATTTCAATTGCAGATTGGGATCTGACGCCTGTAACATTGGTGCCAAAACAACCGGTCCCTTAACTGATCAAGAAGACACTACAGAAAAGGGTCTAAGGCTGCTAGGACTATGCCAAGAATATAAACTACACGTGATGAATACTTTCTTTCGGAAACCAACAACTCGTAGATTTACCTAGTACCATCCTACAGGGCAAGGTGCTACTCTTGACTTTGATCTGATGAGATGATCACATCTATTCCTTATAAGTGATACTCACAGTAATCCTCAAGATCAAATCACATCTTAGAAAAGGCTTAGGAAACAGTAAGAAGAGCACTCTGAAGGAGGACATAAATAGTCAAAAGCAACGGTGGCAACTGCCTAAAGGCATAGAACAATTAAGTAAATCGAAGGAAACTTACCAGGAACATTTCAAAAGGGAACTACCTCAAGACCCTTTGACTACCACATACAAAGACATCTTGAAATCTATAGAAAATGCAGCTGCCAAAACAACAAGACAAAAACTGAACGAAAAAAAAATGGATGTTATACAGCTATCTGCCAGAAAGAAGACAGAGAACTACTGCTACAAAAGCAGTCGAGAACAAATTGGCTCTCACATCCGTCTCAGGAAATATTTACGAGGTACAAAGAGCAGAGAAACAAGGTGAACAACCCGATACGAAACTGGAATAAAGCATATCAAGATGAGATACTAACCAAAATCCCTTTCTATCTCGCAGAGAAACAACCTCGCAAAGCCTTCATGTTGCTGAAGGACATAAGGAAGGAAAACTCCTCATGGAACACACAAACTGGAAGGATACTAGTTGAACCAAAAGATCTGGACGAACACTACCGGGAACTGTTCAAGGAAAGAACCACTGAAGAAATTAAAAACTATGCTCATCTACCAAGAGACTCCTCTATTTCGATGGAGGAGATCGAGATAGCTAAAAATAGATTAAAACTACATAAAAAGTCCCAGCGAAAATGGATTTAGATCCGAACTACTGAAATGGGACAACCAGTGTCTAAATGCCTGCCTTCTAAAAAGTATTCAACAACTTCTAAAATGGGATTACTCCTATACCCCAAGCTTGGATCGATGCTGAAGTTGTAAGTATCTACAAGCGGAAAGGTTTGCAGACAGATCCTGCAAACTATAGATCAATCTTTCTTCTAGATGCATTAGGTAAATTATATGCATCCATTCTGTGCCAATGTTTGAAGCACCGTCTTGAGGAACTAGCCTCAAGAACCCAATTTCGATTCTGTGAAGGAAGATCAACCGAACAGGCTGTACTTGGAGTAAGAACCATTGTACAGAAAGCCGTGGACCAGAAGCAGAAAATAGTGCTAGTGTTTGTCGATCTGGAAAAGACCTCTGACTCGCTGACTACAGCTGCAATAATTAACCGAATGATAGATCTAGGCTGCTCTTGGCAAATGATCCACTCAGTAAAGTCCTTGATAGACTGACGCACCGAAGGGAAAATTGAGGGGAACAAGGGACTACTTTGTAACGAAAGGTGGTGTGAGACAAGGCTCAAAAGAGGGACCACTTCTCTTCAACCTAACCTTCCACCAACTCATATTGGATGAAGCCTTCTCCTCACTCAAGGACAGTGCAGTACAGATGATCGATCACTCGGGTAAAAGATGGCAGCCAAATCACTTCGAATACGCCGATGACCTACGTCTTATTGCGCCAAGTAAAGTCGCAGCTGTCAGATTAATAGAGCATCTGGCGAAAATGATGCAAAAATATGGAATGCAAATGGCAGCTAGCAAACCTTCTGGTTTCAAATTGGAGACGGTGAGGACCAAACGCCTCTTGAGGCAGCTGGAATTTCATTTCGACGTGCTTCACACTTCGAATGTCTTGGTCCCATAATTCAAGACACTGGTGAACCAGACGGAGCAATAAAAGCAAGCTTAGCCAGGGCAAAAAGGCACCTAGTACGACTACGATCACTTCTGCGCTCAAGAAGTCTCAAAATACCCCAGAAGCATATCCGGTGGGAATTTTTGTCGATCTTGCAATCACTTACGGATTATCTACTATTGTCTTGAGAGTAAAAGATAACAATCGACTTAAAGCAATACAGAATACGGCTCGATGTATGATACTTGGATTGTATTCGCGAAGAGCCAAAACTGTCGACGAACTCCGAAGGGAACTGCCAATGCGTAACCTGGCAAGTCTTATACAAGCTAAGAGATTGACTTGTGGAAGAGCTTAAAGATGGACAAAGATAGCCTGATACTCTCCATACTTGACAGTAACTTTGAAAATGGCGAAACTAAGAAAGCTTCACATACAAGAAATTGGATGCTTCAATTATGCAATTAAGGATGCGAAAGAAATATGTCAAGAGCATTCAAATTCCTGGCCACTAGATTCAAACGAAAGCCCCAAAGCTCGAAACGAAAATTATGCACCTAGACTGGTAGGAGAAAGGCCACGTGATATTGTCTGTACCAACGCAAACTGCCAAAGATCCCTCGCCAGAATAAGGGATATGCGTATACACGTAAGACATGATCATGAATAAGAAAAACTTACAACTGAAGAGATATTGGACCATAGACTAAAGTGCCCTCTTACTGACTGCTTTTTCAAGGGATACAAGACTCAAGGGTGGCTAGACAGACATATTAGGAACTCTCACCCATCGGTCGAAATCAGAGAAAGGGAGAAACCAACAGAGAAGAGGAAACAATCAAACTGAAGTAGAAAAAGCAGACAAGCTGAATACGAATGAGAAAAACGATCGAGTGGAAGATAGGGAAAAAGACTGCGACGAAAAGTCCCTCAGACAGGATGAAATGCACATCCTCTCCACCACGGCTGAGAAGAACTCTATCCCAGGTACTCAATGACATGCAGCAGAAGAACCGAACGAAGAACTGAACGCCATCGCGCCACGCAACCAAGCCGAGGTTACACCAGCGTGTCGATAAACTCAAATAACTGCTCTATGCTATAACATGTAACTTATTGAATTTCTGTTGTAACCCCAATATGTCCTTGAGATTTGCCCTAAAGGGTGGGTAGGAATAAAAGAAAAAAAAATTCATGGAAGAAGAATGATAGGACATGGGTTGTCGGTTGTCAACACGTTGACGCATTGGCACAAAGCGAGAAGTTGAAATCAGGGCTTCTCACTATTGCTTTGCCTCAACCCTGTGATCACTTGCCTGACCGCAATACGTCAAACATGCTGAGTTTGCTGTTGATATTACAGAATCAGTTAAAATTGCACCCATAATCGAACATGGTTTCGCGTCTTTTAGAAGGCATCTTCACGATGGCAAACATAGTGCTGGTGCTCTTGGTGATCGAGTAGGAGTAGGAGTAGGAGTAGTGGGAGGATTGGGATGAGTGGGAGTAGTGGGATGAGTGGGAGGAGGAGGAGGAGGAGGAGAAGGAGGAGGAGGAGAATGAGGACTGCGCTTATCATGCGAAATGTGTACTTACCTGCACTAAATGTGAGTTAATCTGGGCTTTGCTATGCAAACTCCTCAATGTTAGCTGGAATTACGAAGTGCAGTACAGTCTTTAAAGTTGTGCAATCGTACTGGAATAATTATTACATGATTCCTATGTGCGTGAACTAACTGCTGTGAATCTACGACACTGCCGACCTTGTACATCACAATTAATGGTACTTGTAGACTTACGTGGACTGGTTGTTGCAACGCCGGCGTAAAGATTTTTGCCCCTCGGAAGGAATGGTGACTGCCGGTCCGGATGCTTTTGGGTCGTCCCATGTTAAAAACTCTTCAATATACTCGACCGTGTCTTCCGTTGAAGAAGCCTTGGCGCTCTCTGTAAATAAGGCAGATCGGCACATTTCATTTGTTTTATCACGATTTCATCACGATTACATCACGATTTCGTTTAGTAAGGAGGCCTTATTTTGGCAAATGTGCTTTAAGCATACTCCTCAGGTCTTCATCGTATCTTTTGACATTTATGATGATGATATGTTGGTAGGTGTTACACGCTTGTGAAAGCGAAATGTCAAGTTAAATCAAAAGCATTTAAGACCCATTGCATTTAATGTTGTTACTAAACAAGTGCAACCGAATACCCACTTAACTGCGTCCCCATGACCAAGAGAAGAATGCTTAGCAGGAGGCAGAAACAACGCAATTCGTCCATGGATGATAGCAGCGCAAAAGCCGAATTGGTTGAAAACAGTCTCAAGCCAAATCGATCTTCCTTTATATACCTGGCAACGGCTGGTGACCCGTAACCAATGTGACCCTTCTACTGAGCAGGAATGCCAGTTAAATTGGCAAGGTGTTCTTCAAGAGCGGAGGCGTCACATGATCATTTCAGTGATTAACAACGATGGAAGGCATTTCTTTACCTAGCAGTAGTGATGATGAAAGATCGCTGAATGTCTAGAAAGAAACATTCCTAGATGTCTGTTGCGCTGAGGACAATAGGTTTGCGTTTATGGAAGCTTACTGCAAACATGCAAAACAGAAGGCACTTTTTTGTTCCTTCCGACCTTTTAGTTTCCCATGAACCAGCAAAAAAAGCGTTGGCTACCAACAACCACATGGTAAGCAATACTGACTCGGAACTGGCTTGGGACTGGCTTGGAACTGGCTTGGAGACGACCCTCGCAACCAATCAGAGAAATGATTACACTTGAAGGTACTCACATTGTCACCAATGAGACGCTAATGCAAAATTTTCTACTCAACCATTCCCTGAAGGTGTAGAGACACTTGAACCTACTTCGACTACGTGCGTGTTCATAGACTGTGCTGTGAGTTGAAAGCATACATTTTCCCACTCCACGTAGCTGCACTTTAGAATCAATTCAGTGCTTTCGACGATGAAGCCACCCTTCAAATGGTTCTCTCAATCTCTCGCTTGTATAAGCTGCAATAATAGTGCCAAAGTATTGAGATTTGCAGATGTGACTGTCACAATCAGATTTGGCGGATCCTGTCATTCTCAAGCTTGATTGCATTGGATACGTTTGTTTTAAGCCCTTCTGACACAACGTCTTACTCATAGTCTTGGTTCACTATGATTTAACTTAAAGGAAATGCTTCATCGGAGCTGATCGGTCATCGCTTTTCCCACTTTGAGGCTACTCATGTCATTGAGTCAATTGATGAGTGGTCAGACACAAGAGCACATCACTCAAAATAGAGAAATCAGAAGACACCAATGTTGCTAAAGAAGGCCTTCACTGAGGTCTCACAGAAGGAATAATTGCTGACTGTGTGGCTCTGGCCTAGCTCGACGATCGCCGTCAGGTTGCTGAAAGCAAGCAGGACACGCCGAGATATCCACCAATTTGATCAATGAGGCTAGTTTGTTGGCATGAATACAAGTTGTGCAAGTTGTGCAAGTTGTGCATTGGGAGGAGGAGTTACTTCCAACGAGGAAGTTGTGGAAAAGCTGAAGAGAGTGTATTTTCAATAATAATAACTTCTTCGTCAAGCGTTTCGATCCACACTTGACGCGGCGAAACCCTTCGTTCAGAACAAGTGATTGAGGGTGCAAGTTTCCTTGGAGGTGATACAACCGTTGATGAAGTCGCATTGTTAGACCTATGGCTATTAATTTCATCCTTTTTTATATCTGAGGGTACATATCTGGTTTCACGACCGAAGAATGAAATCACGAAACGGGGCGCGCATGAACAAGCTGTTTGCAGATTAGTCTAGAAACGAGCAATGTCTATCTCATCATAGCGTTTGACGGGCATTCAATTAAAGAACAATTAAAATAAGTCTTACTCGGAAGAGGGCGTTAGCGCATCTAAAATATACATTCACCGGCATGATTTTCTCGTCTCTAGGCTTTTTTCTGATTGGCTCTTCGATTCAGCCACAATTTCTTGAAAAATTATTTCATTATGAATTGCTTTAAACTAAAATCAAAACGATCTCAAAATATATTTAAGCTGCCTCTATCAACTAGCATAATAAAATAGGTCGAATAGAACTCTGGTCAACTGTTATAATAAATTTAATTGTATTAATTTATTACAATAAATCGACGATTATCTATATTGAAGGAACCAATTGCCAAACCCTCGGCAACAACTACTATGTTTTATGGAAAACGGATGCTCTTAATTCTGCAGAATTTGAGAGGATTTGATCTAGTTAAAATTCAAAAGCTCCGTCTCGATTAACAGCAAAGCAAGCAGGGTTTTGCAAAGTCATGAATAGTGAATCCTCCTCTTCTTATTTTATATAATTTTAACCTCATAAAAAATCCGAAATTGTAGTAGCTGCTTAGTATTTTGAATTTCACAGCTGAATCGTTCGTCAGGAACGATTAACAACACCTACAGAAAAATCCATATTTAAATGAACGATTTATCATTTTTCGGGGCAGTTGACTAATGATCATGCATATAAATAGGCGCATCTGATGCTCGCATCTGTTTTTATGCCCCGCAGTTCTCAAACCTGGACTGAAATTTTCTCCGCAGTCGTAACTGGCCTTAGGAGACAAATGTTGAAGGGTGGGAATGAATGAAAAATCGATGATTCACTTTAGAAATATACTGGCCCCTTCCACTATTCTAATATAAAAAGCGGTTCTCCCTAATATTTGTAATTGTATAACAGGGAGACCATTAATCCCATTAGATACCTGACAAGATAACGGTGGTATTAGGTATTTTAAAATTACATTCCCAGTATGTAACTTACATTTAATGCCGGACAAAGCTTCTGATTTTTCTAAATTTTTTTTCTATTATGTCTACGATAATTTTCGCCGGACACTGTTCATGGTTAGAAAAATATCTTGAATTTTGGGCCAGTGTTATAACTATATCGTCATCGATGGAGTGCTGAGGTAGGCTGTGATGGTGGACTCGGAATATTTAGATGAGTAGTTAATCATACAAAGCGTTCATCACCTGTGCTCACGTTTTATCTTGAGAATAGGTTTGACCATAAAAAAGCTTTGCAATATTCGGTATTGAAGTGTCTCAGCTCCCTAAGGTAGCCACGAAATTTATTCGTGTCTTGTCAACAAATTAAGGAGTAAATTTTTAGCCACCTGACTGCATTAAATATGCAAATATGTAAGTGGCAAACAGTAAACTGGGATTGGGGGCAAATAAACATGCTACTGAGTAATGCAAATACAAACCATAGGGCAATTCTTTTTCACTTTTGTGATTCTTCAGACTAATTCCATTATAAAATTGTATTAAAATGCGATTTTATGACAACACTTGCAGATTTATTCATCAAACCTGATCTTATATTTCAGATTCATCGCGCTAATAAACCACAAAATAAGACAAACAGAGCAATGTTTTAACAGAGGAACAAATTGGATTGCAATATGAAACCATAAAAGGTAAGTGCGCTACTGTGATATCATTCACTTTAGGTAGGTGATTTAGTTACTTGCCATTCTGCTGCCGCTTTTCACTTCTAGTTGACACTAATCCACACCACTTCACCAACCACCTGCTTTGCATCTAAAACCTGTGATCGTCCTGCTTCAACTGCAGCAGTAGCAGCAGTAGCAGCAGCAGTAGCACCCTGGTCATTTTGTGCCATGACCAGGACGGGTTGATGCTCCTTGGCCTTGGCTTGACTTTGACGGGTTAGTGTGTGGCTGTGAGGTAACCTTAGAATTACTAGCAAAAGGCCTACTCCCCTCCAAACCCACACCACTCGCACGCTGAAATTCGCACGCATCACTCTTTGAAGCCTGAACCGCATTTTAGTGCCTACTGCATAGTATTTCATGGAAGGTGCTCAAACCTACTCTCTACCTCCATGCGGCGACCACTATTAACCTCTAAGGCAACTCAGAGGGCAAAAGAGATGGGCAGTCCGAGAGGACTAATAAACTACCGGTGGTAAAACTTCATTATTATGCCAGCGAAAATACAGCCTGAGTCCACGAAGAGCCCCTCAATAAAGATACGGCATACTATCTGGATCCATGGTCTGAAACCCGGATTATGGAACGTGCGCGGCTGGTAGCAATGATTGGAAACTCCGCCAGATAGCTGAGGAGACTTCTGTTGGTCAAAAGAACATAGAAGCTGGAATTACGAAGTGCAGTACAGTCTTTAAAGTTGTGCAATCGTACTGGAATAATTATTACATGATTCCTATGTGCGTGAACCAACTGCAGTGAATCTACGACACTGCCGACCTTGTACATTACAATCAATTGCACTTGTAAACTTACGTGGACTGGTTCTATCTAACATTACGATGTTTGAAGTAGTTGATATGATGCATCTCCTCTGAATCCTCATCCGGTTGTGGCGTTGTTGCAACAGCGGCATAAAGATTTTGCGCTTCAAAAGGAATTGTGATTGCATGTCCCGTTGTTTTATTTCCTTCCATGTTAAACCCGTTTTCAGTATACAAGATCGTGTATTCAGTAGCGTTTCCGTTGGAGTTATGGAGGATTCCCAAGATAGAAGAGCCTTGCCGCTCTCTATTAGGCTCAAATTAGCTTTGATGGGGACATTCAATTCTGTAAACAAGGCAGATCGGCTTATTTCATTTGTTAATTCACGATTTCCTTTAGCAACAAGGGGATATTTTGGATAAATGTGCTTTAAGCATTCGACTCAGGTCTCTTCGAGAGGGTAAAATTACCAGACGAGGTCAAAACGATTGACTGACTGACTGACTGACTGACTGACAGGCTGTCTGCCTGACTGATTCAGTGTCTCCTTCAGTTCTTTGAGGCAGGCATGCCGGCAGGCTTATGAGCGGGAGTGATATTCAATTTCTATTAGCTAGATTGTTTTCAAGACACACTAATTTTACCCCCTAGGAAATATAATAAGCCCAATGATTCATCTCCAACGGGTTTTCTTAATACTTTCAAATGGCGCTGCAGAAACAGAATTATTTAACAATCGACATGTATGTATGTATGTATGTATGTTTGTATGTTGTATGTAGTATGTATGTATGTATGTAGGTATGTATGTATGTATGTATGTATGTATGTATGTATGTATGTATGTATGTATGGCACATGAGGTGGGCTAGTTTCGAATATGTTAGGTGCGCTGCTTGCCAATTTTCACCTCTGATTGGCACTGAGGAGGAGGATGAGGAGGAGGAGGAGTTTGAGGAGAAGCACTGCGCGTATCATGTGATAGGATGCATCAAAGGTGAAGGCATTTAACTTCAGTCAACGTGTGCGTGCCGCATTCCTCTAATCCTCTTTTCCCATTACTCAGGATATTTGATTCAACGAGTTAACAGATAAACTCCTTAAAGTGGAGTCATTTACTGACTCGCTAATATAGTGCCGCACTGACTGATGGCAAATATCGCATGACATTTACACATACCATTTTGTCCTTGGGTTCTGTCACGCTGAGAATGGCGCGGTCGTTCCCTTCAGGCTGAAGAAGTGTTGCCTGCTCTAAATGGAATTTAAATGGAATATGCGAGAATGTATAATACAACTCAATCTACTGCTTGATTGATAGCCTTAAATAAAATACGTCATTTAATAAGACGCCGGGGATCTTCTGGTGTAAGGTGAAAGAAAAACGTTTACTTTATGTGCACTAAGTGTGAGTTAATCTGTAATTGGTTATGCAAACTCCTCAATGTTAAATGGGGTTTACGAGATATGGGAATATTAATTTGAAGTTTTGAGATGGAGTTCAATACATAATTATTAGGTGCGTGAACTAACTGCAGTGAATCTACGACACTGCCGACTTTGTACATTACAATCAATTGCACTTGTAAACTTACGTGGACTGGTTCTATCTACATTACGATGTTTGAGTAGTTGATATGATGCATCTCCTCTGAATCCTCATCCGTTGTGGCGTTGTTGCAAAGGCTGCGTAAAGATTTCGCCCTTCGGAAGGAACCGCTTTTATTGCGTCCCCTGTTAAATAGTCCCTCGATATACTCGACCGTGTCTTCCGTCGAGTCTATGGGAGATTCCTCAGTTGAAGAAGCCTTGGCGCTCTCTGTAAATAAGGCAGATATGCGCATTTTATTTGTTTCATCCCGATTTCATCACGTTATATTACGATTTCGTTTAGTAAGAAAAGCTTATTTTGGCAAATGTGCTTTAAGCATACTCCTCAGGTCTTCATCGTATCTTTTGACATTTATGATGATTGATATGTTGGTAGGTGTTACATGCTTGTGAAAGCGAAATGGCTGTCGTTTTTTAGTGTAATGTAAACGGGAAGTGCTAATACACGCAAAAGCGTAAATATTTAAGCAGAGATTGACTGGCCTTCACAAGCGAAATGTCAAGTTGAATCAGAAGCATTTAAGACCCATTACAAACGGATTACGCACTTAGCTGCATCCCCATGACCAAGAGAAGAAGGCTTAGCAGGAGGCAGAAGCAAACGCAATTCGTCCATGATGATCGCAGCGCAAAGGCCGAATTGGTTAGAAAACAGCTTCAAGCCAAATCGATCTTCCTTATATACTTGGCAACGGCTGGTGACCCGTAACCAATGTGACCCTTCTACTGAGCAGGAATGCCAGTTAAATTGGCAAGGTGTTCTTCAAGCGCGGAGGCGTCACATGATAATTTCAGTGATTAACAACGATGGAAGGCATTTCTTTACCTAGCAGTAGTGATGATGAAAGATCGCTGAATGTCTAGAAAGAAACATTCCTAGATGTCTGTTGCGCTGAGGACAATAGGTTTTTGCGTTTATGGAAGCTTACTGCAAACATGCAAAACAGACGGCACTTTTTTGTTTTCTTCCGACCTTTTAGTTTCCCATGAACCAACGAATTTGCGTTGGCTATCAACAATCACATGGGTAAGCAATACTGACTCGGAACGGGCTTGCAAACTGCCTTGGAACTGGCCTGGAGACGACCCTCGCAACCAATCAGAGAAATGATTACACTTGAAGGTACTCACATTGTCACCAATGAGAACGCTAATGCAAAATTTTCTACTCAACCATTCCCTGAAGGTGTAGAGACACTTGAACCTACTTCGACTACGTGCGTGTTCATAGACTGTGCTGTGAGTTGAAAGCATACATTTTCCCACTCCACGTAGCTGCACTTTAGAATCAATTCAGTGCTTTCGACGATGAAGCCACCCTTCAAATGGTTCTCTCAATCTCTCGCTTGTATAAGCTGCAATAATAGTGCCAAAGTATTGAGATTTGCAGATGTGACTGTCACAATCAGATTTGGCGGATCCTGTCATTCTCAAGCTTGATTGCATTGGATACGTTTGTTTTAAGCCCTTCTGACACAACGTCTTACTCATAGTCTTGGTTCACTATGTTGTAACTTAAAGGGAATGCTTCATCGGAGCTGATCGGTCATCGCTTTTTCCACTTTGAGGCTACTCATGTCATTAAGTCAATTGATGAGTGGTCAGACACAAGAGCACATCACTCAAAATAGAGAAATCAGAAGACACCAATGTTGCTAAAGAAGGCCTTCACTGAGGTCTCACAGAAGGAATAATTGCTGGCTGTGTGGCTCTGGCATAGCTCGACGATCGCCGTCAGGTTGCTGAAAGCAAGCAGATACGCCCAGGCATCCACCACTTTGATCAATGAGGCTAGTTTGCTGGCGTGAATACAAGTTGTGCAAGTTGTGCAAGTTGTGCATTGGGAGGAGGAGGAGTTACCTCCAACAAGGAAGTTATAGAAAAGCTGAAAAGCGTGTGCCTGCAATAATAATATTTTCTTCAAGACCAATCAGCCCTATTAGAAAGCAACAAAGGAGCTGATTTAGAGAGGACATTCTTACCAATTCCAATTCAACGTCATAACTGCACCCCATTTCTCTACTTCTGTCTACATTGACTTTGAACATCAACGTTTATAATGTACAGTAATGACGCAAGTGTAATCGAATGGTATGTGATATATGACAGTAGGGTTGCCATTCCATCGTAGTTCCTCAAGTTTAAATAAGAATTTACACGTGATTCGGACGGACTATGTTGGTACAATAGAGCTGAGTCAGGCTTGTACCTCGAGAGGTTCGCGAATTAACCACAGACATATAATGTGCACTCTAGATACTGAGTTTGCTGTTGATATTACAGAATCAGATCCAATAGCACCCATGAATCGGACATGGTTTCGCGTCTTTTAGAAGGCATCTTCACGATGGCAACATAGTGCTGGTGCTCTTGGTGATCGAGTAGGAGTAGGAGTGGGAGTAGTGGAGTAGTGGGATGAGTGGGATGAGGAGGAGGAGGGGAGGAGGAGGAGGAGGAGGAGGAGGAGGAGGAGGAGGAGGAGGAAAAGAGCACTGCGCTTATCATGCGAAATGTGTGCTTTACCTGCACTAAATGTGAGTTAATCTGGGCTTTGCTATGCAAACTCCTCAATGTTAGCTCTAATTACGAAGTGCAGTACAGTCTTTAAAGTTGTGCAATCGTACTGGAAAAATTATTACATGATTCCTATGTGCGTGAACTAACTGCTGTGAATCTACGACACTGCCGACCTTGTACATCACAATTAATGGTACTTGTAGACTTACGTGGACTGGTTGTTGCAACGCCGGCGTAAAGATTTTGCCCCTCGGAAGGAATGGTGACTGCCGGTCCGGATGCTTTTGGGTCGTCCCATGTTAAAAACTCTTCAATATACTCGACCGTGTCTTCCGTTGAAGAAGCCTTGGCGCTCTCTGTAAATAAGGCAGATCAGCTCATTTCATTTGTTTCATCAAGATATCATCCCAATCTCGTCGAGTAAGAAGGCCTTATTTTTGCAAATGTGCTAGAACACAGCGGATACGGCGGAAGTGAGCCCATGTACTTGTTCTGCCATGTGGCTAACATCTGCGATTTAGGTACATTGCATTATTCATTAGCTTGACGGCAACTTCCCCATCAATGCATCCATCGGATGGACGACTAACTCCATGCAGAAGCCATTCACCATCAACAGCACTTTCTTTAAGCGCTCCTCCCCGCATTTGGCCTCCGGTTTTCTCAAAGCAGCCACTTTCCAATTAACCGACTCGTTGTTAACTGCAGTGCAGGCATGGATCCATCCATGCAGCAGCCAAAAAAACAAGGCAAAAAACTAAACGAAAGAAAAATGGATGGTATCCAACTATCTGCGAGAAGGAAGACAGAGAACCACTGCTACAAAAGCAGATGAGATCAAATTGGCTCTCAAATCCAGCTCAGGAAACATTAACGAGGATCCATAATTGAAGACACCGGTGAGCCAGACGGAGCAATAATACTAAACCTAGCCAGGACAAAAAGGCACCTCAGACAGGATGAAATACACATCTTCTCCATCACGGCTGAGAAGAACTCTATCCCAGGTACTCCATGACATGCAGCAGAAGAACCGAATGAAGAATTGAACGCCATCGCGCCACGCAACCAAGCCGAGGTTACACCAGCAAGGTGCTACTCTTGACTTTGATCTGATGAGATGATCACATCTATTCCTTATAAGTGATACTCACAGTAATCCTCAAGATCAAATCACATCTTAGAAAGGCTTAGGAAACAGTAAGAAGAGCACTCTGAAGGAGGACATAAATAGTCAAAAGCAACGGTGGCAACTGCCTAAAGGCATAGAACAAATAAGAAAATCGAAGGAAACTTACCAGGAACATTTCAAAAGGGAACTACCTCAAGACCCTTTGACTACCACATACAAAGACATCTTGAAATCTATAGAAAATGCAGCTGCCAAAACAACAGGACAAAAACTGAACGAAAGAAAAATGGATGCTATCCAGCTATCTGCGAGAAGGAAGACAGAGAACTACTGCTACAAAAGCAGTTGAGAACAAATTGGCTTTCAAATCCATCTCAGGAAACATTTACGAGGTACAAAGAGCAGAGAAACAAGGTGAACAACCTGATACGAAACTGGGAAAAAGCACATCGAAAAGAGAGATAAACCTCCACATGGAATACACAAACTGGAAGGACACTATTTGAACCAAAGATCTGGTCCCACACTACCGAGAACTGTTTAAGGACAGAACCACTGAAGAAATTAAAACTATGCTCATCCACCAAGAGACTCCTCTATTTCGATGGAGGAGATCGAGGTAGCTAAAATTAGATTAAAACTACATAATAGTCTCGACGAAAATGGAATTAGATCCGAACCACTGAAACGGGACATTCAGTGTTCAATGACTTTTATAATGCGACTACTCCTATACCTCGAGCTTAGATCGATGCTGAAGTTGTAAGTATCTACAATTGCAAAGGTGCGCAGATAGATCCTGCAAACTATAGATCAATCTTCCTTCTAGATGCATTAGGTAAGTTATATGCATCTATTCTGTGCCAACGTTTGAAGCACCACCTTGCCGAACTACCTTCAAGAACCCAATTTCGATTCTGTGAAGGAAGATCAACCGAGCAGGCTTTACTTGGAGTAAGAACCATTATACAGAAAGCCGTGGACTAGAAGCAGAAAATAGTGCTAGTGTTTGTCGACCTGGCCTGGAAAAGGCCTTTGACTCGCTGCGCTGCCTACAGCTGCAATAATCAACCGAATGATAGATCTAGGCTGCTCTTGGCAAATGATCCACTCAGTAAAGTCCTCGATGGACTGACTCACCGAAGGGGAAATTGAGGGGAACAAGGGACTACTTTGTGATGGCACCTGGTGTGAGATAAGGCTCAAAAGAAGGACCACCTCTTTTCAACCTAACCTTCCAACTCATTTTGGATGAAGTCTTCTCCTCACTCAAGGACAGTGCAGTACAGATGATCGATCGCTCGGGTAAAAGATGGCAGCTAAATCACTTAGAATACGCCGATGACCTATGTCTTATCGCGCCAAATAAAGTCGCAGCTGTCAGATTAATGGAGCATCTGGCGAAAACGAGGCAAAAATATGGAATGCAAATCGCAGCGAACAAAACCTTCTGGTTTCAAATTGGAGACGGTGAGGACCAAACGCCTCTTGAGGCAGCTGGAATGTCATTCCGACGTGCCTCACACTTCGAATATCCTGGTTTCATAATTCAAGACACCGGTGAGCCAGACGGAGCAATAAAAGCAAACCTAGCCAGGGCAAAAAGGCACCTAATACGACTGCGACCATTTCTGCGCTCAAGAAGTCTCAAAAATACCCCAGAAGCACATCCGGTACGAATTTTTGTCGATCCTGCAATCACTTACGGATTATCTACTATTGTCTTGAGAGTAAAAGATAACAATCGACCTAAAGCAATACAGAATACGGCTCGCTGTATGATACTTGGATTGTATCCGCGAAGGGCCAAAACTGTCGAGGAACTCCGAAAGGAACTGCCAATGCGTAACCTGGCAAGTCTTATACAGGCTACGAGGTTGAACTTGTGGAAGAGCTTACAGATGGACAAAGTTAGCCTGATACTCTCCATACTTGACAGTAACTTTGCAAAAGGCAAAACTAAGAAAGCTTCACATACAAGGAATTGGATGCTTCAATTATGCAATTAAGGATGCAAAAGAAATATGGCAAGAGCATTCAGATTCATGGCTATTAGATCCAAAGGAAAGCCCCAAAGCTCGAGACGAAAATTATAAACACATAGACTGGTAGGAGAAAGGCCACGTGATATTGTCTGTACCAACGCAAACAGCCAAAGATCCCTCGCCAGAATAAGGGATATGCGTATACACGTAAGACATGATCATGAATAAGAAAAACTTACAACTGAAGAGATATTGGACCATAGACTAAAGTGCCCTCTTACTGACTGCTTTTTCAAGGGATACAAGACTCAAGGGTGGCTAGACAGACATATTAGGAACTCTCACCCATCGGTCGAAATCAGAGAAAGGGAGAAACCAACAGAGAAGAGGAAACAATCAAACTGAAGTAGAAAAAGCAGACAAGCTGAATACGAATGAGAAAAACGATAGAGTGGAAGATAGGGAAGAAGAATGCGACGAAAAGTCCCTCAGACAGGATGAAATGCACATCCTCTCCACCACGGCTGAGAAGAACTCTATCCCAGGTACTCCATGACATGCAGCAGAAGAACTGAACGAAGAACTGAACGGAGAACTGAACGCCATTGCGCCACGCATCCAAGCCGAGATTACACCAGCGTGTCGATAAACTCAAATAACTGCTCTATGCTATAACATGTAACTTATTGAATTTCTGTTGTAACCCCAATATGTCCTTGAGATTTGCCCTAAAGGGTGGGTAGGAATAAAAGAAAAAAAAATTCATGGAAGAAGAATGATAGGACATGGGTTGTCGGTTGTCAACACGTTGACGCATTGGCACAAAGCGAGAAGTTGAAATCAGGGCTTCTCACTATTGCTTTGCCTCAACCCTGTGATCACTTGCCTGACCGCAATACGTCAAACATGCTGAGTTTGCTGTTGATATTACAGAATCAGTTAAAATTGCACCCATAAATCGAACATGGTTTCGCGTCTTTTAGAAGGCATCTTCACGATGGCAACATAGTGCTGGTGCTCTTGGTGATCGAGTAGGAGTAGGAGTAGGAGTAGTGGGAGGATTGGGATGAGTGGGAGTAGTGGGATGAGTGGGAGGAGGAGGAGGAGGAGGAGAAGGAGGAGGAGGAGAATGAGGACTGCGCTTATCATGCGAAATGTGTACTTTACCTGCACTAAATGTGAGTTAATCTGGGCTTTGCTATGCAAACTCCTCAATGTTAGCTGGAATTACGAAGTGCAGTACAGTCTTTAAAGTTGTGCAATCGTACTGGAAAAATTATTACATGATTCCTATGTGCGTGAACTAACTGCTGTGAATCTACGACACTGCCGACCTTGTACATCACAATTAATGGTACTTGTAGACTTACGTGGACTGGTTGTTGCAACGCCGGCGTAAAGATTTTGCCCCTCGGAAGGAATGGTGACTGCCGGTCCGGATGCTTTTGGGTCGTCCCATGTTAAAAACTCTTCAATATACTCGACCGTGTCTTCCGTTGAAGAA
This sequence comes from Moniezia expansa, assembly GCA_019097775.1. Classification (NCBI taxonomy): domain Eukaryota; kingdom Metazoa; phylum Platyhelminthes; class Cestoda; order Cyclophyllidea; family Anoplocephalidae; genus Moniezia; species Moniezia expansa. The sequence goes on along the minus strand of JADFDV010000391.1, from coordinate 41,160 downwards.
GCCTTGGCGCTCTCTGTAAATAAGGCAGATCAGCTCATTTCATTTGTTTCATCACGATTTCATCCCCATCTCGTCTAGTAAGTAGGGCTTATTTTGGCAAATGTGCTTTAAGCATACTCCTCAGGTCTTCATCGTATCTTTTGACATTTATGATGATTGATATGTTGGTAGGTGTTACATGCTTGTGAAAGCGAAATGGCTGCAGTTTTTTAGTGTAGTGTAGACGGGAAGTGTTAATACACGCAAAAGCGTTAAATATTTAAGCAGAAATTGACTGGCCTTCACAAGCGAAATGTCAAGTTGAATCAAAAGCATTTAAGACCCATTACAATCGGATACGCACTTAACTGCGTCCCCATGACCAAGAGAAGAAGGCTTAGCAGGAGGCAGAAACAACGCAATTCCTCCATGGATGATCGCAGCGCAAAGGCCGAATTGGTTAGAAAACAGCTTCAAGCCAAATCGATCTTCCTTTATATACCTGGCAACGGCTGGTGACCCGTAACCAATGTGACCCTTCTACTGAGCAGGAATGCCAGTTAAATTGGCAAGGTGTTCTTCAAGAGCGGAGGCGTCACATGATAATTTCAGTGATTAACAACGATGGAAGGCATTTCTTTACCTAGCAGTAGTGATGATGAAAGATCGCTGAATGTCTAGAAAGAAACATTTCTAGATGTCTGTTGCGCTGAGGACAATAGGTTTTGCGTTTATGGAAGCTTACTGCAAACATGCAAAACAGAAGGCACTTTTTTGTTCCTTCCGACCTTTTAGTTTCCCATGAACCAGCAAAAAAAGCGTTGGCTACCAACAACCACATGGTAAGCAATACTGACTCGGAACGGGCTTGCAACTGCCTTGGAACTGGCTTGGAGACGACCCTCGCAACCAATCAGAGAAATGATTACACTTGAAGGTACTCACATTGTCACCAATGAGACGCTAATGCAAAATTTTCTACTCAACCATTCCCTGAAGGTGTAGAGACACTTGAACCTACTTCGACTACGTGCGTGTTCATAGACTGTGCTGTGAGTTGAAAGCATACATTTTCCCACTCCACGTAGCTGCACTTTAGAATCAATTCAGTGCTTTCGACGATGAAGCCACCCTTCAAATGGTTCTCTCAATCTCTCGCTTGTATAAGCTGCAATAATAGTGCCAAAGTATTGAGATTTGCAGATGTGACTGTCACAATCAGATTTGGCGGATCCTGTCATTCTCAAGCTTGATTGCACTGGATACGTTTGTTTTAAGCCATTCTGACACAACGTCTTACTCATAGTCTTGGTTCACTATGTTGTAACTTAAAGGAAATGCTTCATCGGAGCTGATCGGTCATCGCTTTTCCCACTTTGAGGCTACTCATGTCATTGAGTCAATTGATGAGTGGTCAGACACAAGAGCACATCACTCAAAATAGAGAAATCAGAAGACACCAATGTTGCTAAAGAAGGCCTTCACTGAGGTCTCACAGAAGGAATAATTGCTGACTGTGTGGCTCTGGTCTAACTCGACGATCGCCGTCAGGTTGCTGAAAGCAAGCAGGATACGCCCAGGCATCCACCACTTTGATCAATGAGGCTAGTTTGCTGGCGTGAATACAAGTTGTGCAAGTTGTGCAAGTTGTGCAAGTTGTGCATTGGGAGGAGGAAGAGTTTCTTCCAACGAGGATGTTATAGAAAAGCTGAAAAGAGTGTGTCTGCAATAATGATACCTTCTTCAAGACCAATCAGCCCTATTAGAAAGCAACAAAGGAGCTGATTTAGAGAGGACATTCTTTCCAATTCCAATTCAACGTCATAACTGCACCCCATTTCTCTACTTCTGTCTACATTGACTTTGAACATCAACGTTTATAATGTACAGTAATGGCGCAAGTGTAATCGAATGATATGTCATAGATGACAGTAGGGTTGCCATTCCATCGTAGTTCCTCAAGTTTAAATAAGAATTTACACGTGATTCGGACGGACTATGTTGGTACAATAGAGCTGAGTCAGGCTTGTACCTCGAGAGGTTCGCGAATTAACCACAGACATATCATGTGCATTCCAGATGCTGAGTTTGCTGTTGAAATAGCAGAATCAGTTCTAATTGCACCCATGAATCGAACATGGTTTCGCGTCTTTTAGAAGGCATCTTCACGATGGCAACATAGTGCTGGTGCTCTTGGTGATCGTGGAGGAGTAGGAGTGGGAGGAGTGGGAGGAAGAGGAGGAGGAGGAGGAAGAGGAAAAGGAGGAGGGGGAAAAGGAGGAGGAGGAAAAAGAGGACTGCGCTTATCATGCGAAATGTGTACTTTACCTGCACTAAATGTGAGTTAATCTGGGCTTTGCTATGCAAACTCCTCAATGTTAGCTGGAATTACGAAGTGCAGTACAGTCTTTAAAGTTGTGCAATCGTACTGGAAAAATTATTACATGATTCCTATGTGCGTGAACTAACTGCTGTGAATCTACGACACTGCCGACCTTGTACATCACAATTAATGGTACTTGTAGACTTACGTGGACTGGTTGTTGCAACGCCGGCGTAAAGATTTTGCCCCTCGGAAGGAATGGTGACTGCCGGTCCGGATGCTTTTGGGTCGTCCCATGTTAAAAACTCTTCAATATACTCGACCGTGTCTTCCGTTGAAGAAGCCTTGGCGCTCTCTGTAAATAAGGCAGATCGGCACATTTCATTTGTTTCATCACGATTTCATCCCCATCTCGTCTAGAAAGAAGGCCTTATTTTGGCAAATGTGCTAGAACACAGCGGATACGGCGGAAGTGAGCCCATGTACTTGTTCTGCCATGTAGCTAACATCTGCGATTTAGGTACATTGCATTATTCATTAGCTTGACGGCAACTTCCCCATCAATGCATCCATCGGATGGACGACTAACTCCATGCAGAAGCCATTCACCATCAACAGCACTTTCTTTAGGTGCTTTTCCCCGCATTTGGCTTCCGGTTGTCTCAAAGCAGCCACTTTCCAATTAACCGACTCGTTGTTAACTGCAGTGCAGGCATGCATCCATGCATGCATGAACTGGCATTGTAAGCTCACTTGCGCCTGGTTAAAGGGGCGGGAAGTTGAATGCTCTTACCATGTTCATGGACAAATCATCAAGTAGTCCTGATCACTTGCCTGGCCTCAGAGGCATCCATGTTTCAGATATGCGTACATGCATTTTTCCCTTGCATTAATTATCAATTCCAATTCTAATTCTAATCCTTGTCCCATTTGCGAATAGAGCATGTCACAGACCTAGATAAAGTTGGTGCTATTTAGCATCGCACTCCTCTATCCGCCTTCAACATGCACCCAAATGCACCCAAATGCACCCAAATGCACCCAAATGAGCAAATGAACAGATGGCGTCCCATCAGTCACATTGCAAGCACAGTAGAATTAGAAGCAAATAGTTAAGTTCTCAAATGAATATCATAGCTCTACTAAGCACAAGAGCCCATTTATTCCACCACGTTGTCAGTGAGCAGGACTTCTTAGTCGGGGACGTCAAAGTGGCAGGCGAGGTCATAGCGATTGACTGACTGACTAACTGGCTGGCTGTCTGCCTGACTGATTCATTGTTTCCTTCACTTCTTCTGAGGCAGACAGGCTTATGAGCAGTGTGATATACAATTTCTATTAGCTGTGTTGTTTCAAGACAATCGAATTTTGTCACCTAGGGAATACGAATAAGCCAATTTATTCATCTCAACCGTGGTTTTCTTAATACTTTCAAGTGGCACTGCAGAAACAGGGCTATTTAACAACAGGCAATGTGTGTGTGCATGACATATCAGATGTCCTAGGTTCTTATAAATTAAGTGCGATGCTGTGTTGTCATTCACTTTAGGTAGGTGATTTAGTTACTTGCCATTCTGCTGCCGCTTTTCACTTCTAATTGACACTAATCCACACCACTTCACCAACCACGTGCTTTGCATCTAAAACCTGTGATCGTCCTGCTTCAACTGCAGCAGTAGCAGCAGTAGCAGCAGCAGCAGCACCCTGGTCATTTTGTGCCATGACCAGGACGGCTTGATGCTCCTTGGCCTTGGCTTGACTTTGACGGGTTAGTGTGTGGCTGTGAGGTAACCTGAGAATTACTAGCAAAAGGCCTACTCCCCTCCAAACCCACACCACTCGCACGCTGAAATTCGCACGCATCACTCTTTGAAGCCTGAACCGCATTTTAGTGCCTACTGCATAGTATTTCATGGAAGGTGCTCAAACCTACTCTCTACCTCCATGCGGCGACCACTATTAACCTCTAAGGCAACTCAGAGGGCAAAAGAGATGGGCAGTCCGAGAGGACTAATAAACTACCGGTGGTAAAACTTCATTATTATGCCAGCGAAAATACAGCCTGAGTCCACGAAGAGCCCCTCAATAAAGATACGGCATACTATCTGGATCCATGGTCTGAAACCCGGATTATGGAACGTGCGCGGCTGTAGCAATGATTGGAAACTCCGCCAGATAGCTGAGGAGACTTCTGTTGGTCAAAAAGAACATAGAAGCTGAATTTAACCCTGTCTCAAACAGACTCGCAACGCTGACACTCCAAGTTGGAGGAGTCAAAGTTAGACTGATGGGATGCTATGCTCCGACCGAGTGCATGGAGCACGCAATGGTTAAAGAATCTTTCTACAAACTTGTGGCCAAAACCTACAAATTACTCCTATCTAACTTCACACAAATAATTATCCCCGGCGATTTCAATTGCAGATTGGGATCTGACGCCTGTAACATTGGTGCCAAAACAATCGGTCCCTTAACTGATCAAGAAGACACTACAGAAAAGGGTCTAAGGCTGCTAGGACTATGCCAAGAATATAAACTACACGTGATGAATACTTTCTTTCGGAAACCAACAACTCGTAGATTTACCTAGTACCATCCTACAGGGCAAGGTGCTACTCTTGACTTTGATCTGATGAGATGATCACATCTATTCCTTATAAGTGATACTCACAGTAATCCTCAAGATCAAATCACATCTTAGAAAAGGCTTAGGAAACAGTAAGAAGAGCACTCTGAAGGAGGACATAAATAGTCAAAAGCAACGGTGGCAACTGCCTAAAGGCATAGAACAAATAAGAAAATCGAAGGAAACTTACCAGGAACATTTCAAAAGGGAACTACCTCAAGACCCTTTGACTACCACATACAAAGACATCTTGAAATCTATAGAAAATGCAGCTGCCAAAACAACGAAGCAAAAAACTGAATGAAAGAAAAATGGATGCTATCCAGCTATCTGCGAGAAGGAAGACAGAGAACTACTGCTACAAAAGCAGTTGAGAACAAATTGGCTTTCAAATCCATCTCAGGAAACATTTACGAGGTACAAAGAGCAGAGAAACAAGGTGAACAACCTGATACGAAACTGGGAAAAAGCACATCGAAAAGAGAGATAAACCTCCACATGGAATACACAAACTGGAAGGACACTATTTGAACCAAAAGATCTGGTCCCACACTACCGAGAACTGTTTAAGGACAGAACCACTGAAGAAATTAAAACTATGCTCATCCACCAAGAGACTCCTCTATTTCGATGGAGGAGATCGAGATAGCTAAAATTAGATTAAAACTACATAATAGTCTCGACGAAAATGGAATTAGATCCGAACCACTGAAACGGGACATTCAGTGTCTGAATGCCTACCTTCGAAAAGTGTTCAATGACTTTTATAATGCGACTACTCCTATACCTCGAGCTTAGATCGATGCTGAAGTTGTAAGTATCTACAATTGCAAAGGTGCGCAGATAGATCCTGCAAACTATAGATCAATCTTCCTTCTAGATGCATTAGGTAAGTTATATGCATCTATTCTGTGCCAACGTTTGAAGCACCACCTTGCCGAACTACCTTCAAGAACCCAATTTCGATTCTGTGGAGGAAGATCAACCGAGCAGGCTTTACTTGGAGTAAGAACCATTATACAGAAAGCCGTGGACCAGAAGCAGAAAATAATGCTAGTGTTTGTCGACCTGGCCTGGAAAAGGCCTTTGACTCGCTGCGCTGCCTACAGCTGCAATAATCAACCGAATGATAGATCTAGGCTGCTCTTGGCAAATGATCCACTCAGTAAAGTCCTCGATGGACTGACTCACCGAAGGGGAAATTGAGGGGAACAAGGGACTACTTTGTGATGGCACCTGGTGTGAGATAAGGCTCAAAAGAAGGACCACCTCTTTTCAACCTAACCTTCCAACTCATTTTGGATGAAGTCTTCTCCTCACTCAAGGACAGTGCAGTACAGATGATCGATCACTCGGGTAAAAGATGGCAGCTAAATCACTTAGAATACGCCGATGACCTATGTCTTATCGCGCCAAATAAAGTCGCAGCTGTCAGATTAATGGAGCATCTGGCGAAAACGAGGCAAAAATATGGAATGCAAATCGCAGCGAACAAAACCTTCTGGTTTCAAATTGGAGACGGTGAGGACCAAACGCCTCTTGAGGCAGCTGGAATGTCATTCCGACGTGCCTCACACTTCGAATATCCTGGTTTCATAATTCAAGACACCGGTGAGCCAGACGGAGCAATAAAAGCAAACCTAGCCAGGGCAAAAAGGCACCTAATACGACTGCGACCATTTCTGCGCTCAAGAAGTCTCAAAAATACCCCAGAAGCACATCCGGTGGGAATTTTTGTCGATCCTGCAATCACTTACGGATTATCTACTATTGTCTTGAGAGTAAAAGATAACAATCGACCTAAAGCAATACAGAATACGGCTCGCTGTATGATACTTGGATTGTATCCGCGAAGGGCCAAAACTGTCGAGGAACTCCGAAAGGAACTGCCAGTGCGTAACCTGGCAAGTCTTATACAGGCTACGAGGTTGAACTTGTGGAAGAGCTTACAGATGGACAAAGTTAGCCTGATACTCTCCATACTTGACAGTAACTTTGAAAAAGGCGAAACTAAGAAAGCTTCACATACAAGGAATTGGATGCTTCAATTATGCAATTAAGGATGCAAAAGAAATCTGGCAAGAGCATTCAGATTCATGGCTATTAGATCCAAAGGAAAGCCCCAAAGCTCGAGACGAAAATTATAAACACATAGACTGGTAGGAGAAAGGCCACGTGATATTGTCTGTACCAACGCAAACAGCCAAAGATCCCTCGCCAGAATAAGGGATATGCGTATACACGTAAGACATGATCATGAATAAGAAAAACTTACAACTGAAGAGATATTGGACCATAGACTAAAGTGCCCTCTTACTGACTGCTTTTTCAAGGGAAACAAGACTCAAGGGTGGCTAGACAGACATATTAGGAACTCTCACCCATCGGTCGAAATCAGAGAAAGGGAGAAACCAACAGAGAAGAGGAAACAATCAAACTGAAGTAGAAAAAGCAGACAAGCTGAATACGAATGAGAAAAACGATCGAGTGGAAGATAGGGAAAAAGACTGCGACGAAAAGTCCCTCAGACAGGATGAAATGCACATCCTCTCCACCACGGCTGAGAAGAACTCTATCCCAGGTACTCCATGACATGCAGCAGAAGAACTGAACGAAGAACTGAACGGAGAACTGAACGCCATTGCGCCACGCATCCAAGCCGAGATTACACCAGCGTGTCGATAAACTCAAATAACTGCTCTATGCTATAACATGTAACTTATTGAATTTCTGTTGTAACCCCAATATGTCCTTGAGATTTGCCCTAAAGGGTGGGTAGGAATAAAAGAAAAAAAAATTCATGGAAGAAGAATGATAGGACATGGGCTGTCGGTTGTCAACACGTTGACGGATTGGCACAAAGCGAGAAGTTGAAATCAGGGCTTCTCACTATTGCTTTGCCTCAACCCTGTGATCACTTGCTTGACCGCAATACGTCAAACATGCTGAGTTTGCTGTTGATATTACAGAATCAGATCCAATAGCACCCTTGAATCGGACATGGTTTCGCGTCTTTTAGAAGGCATCTTCTCGATGGCAACATAGCGCTGGTGCTCTAGGTGATCGAGTAGGGGTAGTAGTGGGAGGAGTGGGATGAGCGGGATGAGTGGGAGGAGGAGGAGGAGGAAGAGGAAGAGGAGGAGGAGGAAGAGGAGGAGGAAGAGGAGGAGGAGGAGGAGGAGGAGGAGGAGGAGGAGGAGGAATAAGAGGTCTGCGCTTATCATGCGAAATGTGTACTTTACCTGCACTAAATATGAGTTAATCTGGGCTTTGCTATGCAAACTCCTCAATGTTAGCTGGAATTACGAAGTGCAGTACAGTCTTTAAAGTTGTGCAATCGTACTGGAAAAATTATTACATGATTCCTATGTGCGTGAACTAACTGCAGTGAATCTACGACACTGCCGCCCTTGTACATCACAATTAATGGTACTTGTAGACTTACGTGGACTGGTTGTTGCAACGCCGGCGTAAAGATTTTGCCCCTCGGAAGGAATGGTGACTGCCGGTCCGGATGCTTTTGGGTCGTCCCATGTTAAAAACTCTTCAATATACTCGACCGTGTCTTCCGTTGAAGAAGCCTTGGCGCTCTCTGTAAATAAGGCAGATCAGCTCATTTCATTTGTTTCATCACGATATCATCCCCATCTCGTCTAGTAAGAAGGGCTTATTTTGGCAAATTAGCTTTAAGCATACTCCTCAGGTCTTCATCTTATCTTTTGACATTTATGATGATTGATATGTTGGTAGGTGCTACACGCTTGTGAAAGCGAAATGTCAAGTTAAATCAAAAGCATTTAAGACCCATTGCATTTAATGTTGTTACTAAACAAGTGCAACCGAATACCCACTTAACTGCGTCCCCATGACCAAGAGAAGAATGCTTAGCAGGAGGCAGAAACAACGCAATTCGTCCATGGATGATAGCAGCTCAAAAGCCGAATTGGTTGAAAACAGTCTCAAGCCAAATAAATCTTCGTTTATATACTTGGCAGCGGGCTGGTGACCCGTAACCAATGTGACCCTTCTACTGAGCAGGAATGCCAGTTAAATTGGCAAGCTGTTCTTCAAGAGCGGAGGCGTCACATGATCATTTCAGTGATTAACAACGATGGAAGGCATTTCTTTACCTAGCAGTAGTGATGATGAAAGATCGCTGAATGTCTAGAAAGAAACATTCCTAGATGTCTGTTGCGCTGAGGACAATAGGTTTTGCGTTTATGGAAGCTTACTGCAAACATGCATAACAGAAGGCACTTTTTTGTTTCTTCCGACCTTTTAGTTTCCCATGAACCAGCAAATTTGCGTTGGCTACCAACAACCACATGGTAAGCAATACTGACTCGGAACTGGCTTGGGACTGGCTTGGAACTGGCTTGGAGACGACCCTCGCAACCAATCATAGAAATGATTACACTTGAAGGTACTCACATTGTCACCAATGAGACGCTAATGCAAAATTTTCTACTCAACCATTCCCTGAAGGTGTAGAGACACTTGAACCTACTTCGACTACGTGCGTGTTCATAGACTGTGCTGTGAGTTGAAAGCATACATTTTCCCACTCCACGTAGCTGCACTTTAGTATCAATTCAGTGCTTTCGACGATGAAGCCACCCTTCAAATGGTTCTCTCAATCTCTCGCTTGTATAAGCTGCAATAATAGTGCCAAAGTATTGAGATTTGCAGATGTGACTGTCACAATCAGATTTGGCGGATCCTGTCATTCTCAAGCTTGATTGCATTGGATACGTTTGTTTTAAGCCATTCTGACACAACGTCTTACTCATAGTCTTGGTTCACTATGTTGTAACTTAAAGGAAATGCTTCATCGGAGCTGATCGGTCATCGCTTTTCCCACTTTGAGGCTACTCATGTCATTGAGTCAATTGATGAGTGGTCAGACACAAGAGCACATCACTCAAAATAGAGAAATCAGAAGACACCAATGTTGCTAAAGAAGGCCTTCACTGAGGTCTCACAGAAGGAATAATTGCTGACTGTGTGGCTCTGGTCTAACTCGACGATCGCCGTCAGGTTGCTGAAAGCAAGCAGGATACGCCCAGGCATCCACCACTTTGATCAATGAGGCTAGTTTGCTGGCGTGAATACAAGTTGTGCAAGTTGTGCAAGTTGTGCATTGGGAGGAGGAGGAGTTACCTCCAACAAGGAAGTTATAGAAAAGCTGAAAAGCGTGTGCCTGCAATAATAATATTTTCTTCAAGACCAATCAGCCCTATTAGAAAGCAACAAAGGAGCTGATTTAGAGAGGACATTCTTACCAATTCCAATTCAACGTCATAACTGCACCCCATTTCTCTACTTCTGTCTACATTGACTTTGAACATCAACGTTTATAATGTACAGTAATGACGCAAGTGTAATCGAATGGTATGTGATATATGACAGTAGGGTTGCCATTCCATCGTAGTTCCTCAAGTTTAAATAAGAATTTACACGTGATTCGGACGGACTATGTTGGTACAATAGAGCTGAGTCAGGCTTGTACCTCGAGAGGTTCGCGAATTAACCACAGACATATCATGTTCACTCTAGATGCTGAGTTTGCTGTTGAAATAACAGAATCAGTTCTAATTGCACCCATGAATCGAACATGATTTCGCGTCTTTCAGAAGGCATCTTCACGATGGCAACATAGTGCTCGTGCTCTTGGTGATCGAGTAGGAGTAGGAGTGGGATGAGGAGGAGGAGGAGGAGGGGGAGGAGGATGAGGAAAATGAGGACTGCGCTTATCATGCGAAATGTGTACTTTACCTGCACTAAATGTGAGTTAATCTGGGCTTTGCTATGCAAACTCCTCAATGTTAGCTGGAATTACGAAGTGCAGTACAGTCTTTAAAGTTATGCAATCGTACTGGAAAAATTATTACATGATTCCTATGTGCGTGAACTAACTGCTGTGAATCTACGACACTGCCGACCTTGTACATCACAATTAATGGTACTTGTAGACTTACGTGGACTGGTTGTTGCAACGCCGGCGTAAAGATTTTGCCCCTCGGAAGGAATGGTGACTGCCGGTCCGGATGCTTTTGGGTCGTCCCATGTTAAAAACTCTTCAATATACTCGACCGTGTCTTCCGTTGAAGAAGCCTTGGCGCTCTCTGTAAATAAGGCAGATCAGCTCATTTCATTTGTTTCATCAAGATATCATCCCAATCTCGTCGAGTAAGAAGGCCTTATTTTTGCAAATGTGCTAGAACACAGCGGATACGGCGGAAGTGAGCCCATGTACTTGTTCTGCCATGTGGCTAACATCTGCGATTTAGGTACATTGCATTATTCATTAGCTTGACGGCAACTTCCCCATCAATGCATCCATCGGATGGACGACTAACTCCATGCAGAAGCCATTCACCATCAACAGCACTTTCTTTAGGTGCTTTTCCCCGCATTTGGCCTCCGGTTTTCTCAAAGCAGCCACTTTCCAATTAACCGACTCGTTGTTAACTGCAGTGCAGGCATGGATCCATCCATGCAGCAGCCAAAAAAACAAGGCAAAAAACTAAACGAAAGAAAAATGGATGGTATCCAACTATCTGCGAGAAGGAAGACAGAGAACCACTGCTACAAAAGCAGATGAGATCAAATTGGCTCTCAAATCCAGCTCAGGAAACATTAACGAGGTTCCATAATTGAAGACACCGGTGAGCCAGACGGAGCAATAATACTAAACCTAGCCAGGACAAAAAGGCACCTCAGACAGGATGAAATACACATCTTCTCCATCACGGCTGAGAAGAACTCTATCCCAGGTACTCCATGACATGCAGCAGAAGAACCGAATGAAGAATTGAACGCCATCGCGCCACGCAACCAAGCCGAGGTTACACCAGCAAGGTGCTACTCTTGACTTTGATCTGATGAGATGATCACATCTATTCCTTATAAGTGATACTCACAGTAATCCTCAAGATCAAATCACATCTTAGAAAAGGCTTAGGAAACAGTAAGAAGAGCACTCTGAAGGAGGACATAAATAGTCAAAAGCAACGGTGGCAACTGCCTAAAGGCATAGAACAAATAAGAAAATCGAAGGAAACTTACCAGGAACATTTCAAAAGGGAACTACCTCAAGACCCTTTGACTACCACATACAAAGACATCTTGAAATCTATAGAAAATGCAGCTGCCAAAACAACAGGACAAAAAACTGAACGAAAGAAAAATGGATGCTATCCAGCTATCTGCGAGAAGGAAGACAGAGAACTACTGCTACAAAAGCAGTTGAGAACAAATTGGCTTTCAAATCCATCTCAGGAAACATTTACGAGGTACAAAGAGCAGAGAAACAAGGTGAACAACCTGATACGAAACTGGGAAAAAGCACATCGAAAAGAGAGATAAACCTCCACATGGAATACACAAACTGGAAGGACACTATTTGAACCAAAAGATCTGGTCCCACACTACCGAGAACTGTTTAAGGACAGAACCACTGAAGAAATTAAAACTATGCTCATCCACCAAGAGACTCCTCTATTTCGATGGAGGAGATCGAGATAGCTAAAATTAGATTAAAACTACATAATAGTCTCGACGAAAATGGAATTAGATCCGAACCACTGAAACGGGACATTCAGTGTCTGAATGCCTACCTTCGAAAAGTGTTCAATGACTTTTATAATGCGACTACTCCTATACCTCGAGCTTAGATCGATGCTGAAGTTGTAAGTATCTACAATTGCAAAGGTGCGCAGATAGATCCTGCAAACTATAGATCAATCTTCCTTCTAGATGCATTAGGTAAGTTATATGCATCTATTCTGTGCCAACGTTTGAAGCACCACCTTGCCGAACTACCTTCAAGAACCCAATTTCGATTCTGTGGAGGAAGATCAACCGAGCAGGCTTTACTTGGAGTAAGAACCATTATACAGAAAGCCGTGGACCAGAAGCAGAAAATAATGCTAGTGTTTGTCGACCTGGCCTGGAAAAGGCCTTTGACTCGCTGCGCTGCCTACAGCTGCAATAATCAACCGAATGATAGATCTAGGCTGCTCTTGGCAAATGATCCACTCAGTAAAGTCCTCGATGGACTGACTCACCGAAGGGGAAATTGAGGGGAACAAGGGACTACTTTGTGATGGCACCTGGTGTGAGATAAGGCTCAAAAGAAGGACCACCTCTTTTCAACCTAACCTTCCAACTCATTTTGGATGAAGTCTTCTCCTCACTCAAGGACAGTGCAGTACAGATGATCGATCACTCGGGTAAAAGATGGCAGCTAAATCACTTAGAATACGCCGATGACCTATGTCTTATCGCGCCAAATAAAGTCGCAGCTGTCAGATTAATGGAGCATCTGGCGAAAACGAGGCAAAAATATGGAATGCAAATCGCAGCGAACAAAACCTTCTGGTTTCAAATTGGAGACGGTGAGGACCAAACGCCTCTTGAGGCAGCTGGAATGTCATTCCGACGTGCCTCACACTTCGAATATCCTGGTTTCATAATTCAAGACACCGGTGAGCCAGACGGAGCAATAAAAGCAAACCTAGCCAGGGCAAAAAGGCACCTAATACGACTGCGACCATTTCTGCGCTCAAGAAGTCTCAAAAATACCCCAGAAGCACATCCGGTACGAATTTTTGTCGATCCTGCAATCACTTACGGATTATCTACTATTGTCTTGAGAGTAAAAGATAACAATCGACCTAAAGCAATACAGAATACGGCTCGCTGTATGATACTTGGATTGTATCCGCGAAGGGCCAAAACTGTCGAGGAACTCCGAAAGGAACTGCCAATGCGTAACCTGGCAAGTCTTATACAGGCTACGAGGTTGAACTTGTGGAAGAGCTTACAGATGGACAAAGTTAGCCTGATACTCTCCATACTTGACAGTAACTTTGCAAAAGGCAAAACTAAGAAAGCTTCACATACAAGGAATTGGATGCTTCAATTATGCAATTAAGGATGCAAAAGAAATATGGCAAGAGCATTCAGATTCATGGCTATTAGATCCAAAGGAAAGCCCCAAAGCTCGAGACGAAAATTATAAACACATAGACTGGTAGGAGAAAGGCCACGTGATATTGTCTGTACCAACGCAAACAGCCAAAGATCCCTCGCCAGAATAAGGGATATGCGTATACACGTAAGACATGATCATGAATAAGAAAAACTTACAACTGAAGAGATATTGGACCATAGACTAAAGTGCCCTCTTACTGACTGCTTTTTCAAGGGATACAAGACTCAAGGGTGGCTAGACAGACATATTAGGAACTCTCACCCATCGGTCGAAATCAGAGAAAGGGAGAAACCAACAGAGAAGAGGAAACAATCAAACTGAAGTAGAAAAAGCAGACAAGCTGAATACGAATGAGAAAAACGATAGAGTGGAAGATAGGGAAGAAGAATGCGACGAAAAGTCCCTCAGACAGGATGAAATGCACATCCTCTCCACCACGGCTGAGAAGAACTCTATCCCAGGTACTCCATGACATGCAGCAGAAGAACTGAACGAAGAACTGAACGGAGAACTGAACGCCATTGCGCCACGCATCCAAGCCGAGATTACACCAGCGTGTCGATAAACTCAAATAACTGCTCTATGCTATAACATGTAACTTATTGAATTTCTGTTGTAACCCCAATATGTCCTTGAGATTTGCCCTAAAGGGTGGGTAGGAATAAAAGAAAAAAAAATTCATGGAAGAAGAATGATAGGACATGGGTTGTCGGTTGTCAACACGTTGACGCATTGGCACAAAGCGAGAAGTTGAAATCAGGGCTTCTCACTATTGCTTTGCCTCAACCCTGTGATCACTTGCCTGACCGCAATACGTCAAACATGCTGAGTTTGCTGTTGATATTACAGAATCAGTTAAAATTGCACCCATAAATCGAACATGGTTTCGCGTCTTTTAGAAGGCATCTTCACGATGGCAACATAGTGCTGGTGCTCTTGGTGATCGAGTAGGAGTAGGAGTAGGAGTAGTGGGAGGATTGGGATGAGTGGGAGTAGTGGGATGAGTGGGAGGAGGAGGAGGAGGAGGAGGAGAAGGAGGAGGAGGAGAATGAGGACTGCGCTTATCATGCGAAATGTGTACTTTACCTGCACTAAATGTGAGTTAATCTGGGCTTTGCTATGCAAACTCCTGAATGTTAGCTGGAATTACGAAGTGCAGTACAGTCTTTAAAGTTGTGCAATCGTACTGGAAAAATTATTACATGATTCCTATGTGCGTGAACTAACTGCTGTGAATCTACGACACTGCCGACCTTGTACATCACAATTAATGGTACTTGTAGACTTACGTGGACTGGTTGTTGCAACGCCGGCGTAAAGATTTTGCCCCTCGGAAGGAATGGTGACTGCCGGTCCGGATGCTTTTGGGTCGTCCCATGTTAAAAACTCTTCAATATACTCGACCGTGTCTTCCGTTGAAGAAGCCTTGGCGCTCTCTGTAAATAAGGCAGATCAGCTCATTTCATTTGTTTCATCACGATTTCATCCCCATCTCGTCTAGTAAGTAGGGCTTATTTTGGCAAATGTGCTTTAAGCATACTCCTCAGGTCTTCATCGTATCTTTTGACATTTATGATGATTGATATGTTGGTAGGTGTTACATGCTTGTGAAAGCGAAATGGCTGCAGTTTTTTAGTGTAGTGTAGACGGGAAGTGTTAATACACGCAAAAGCGTTAAATATTTAAGCAGAAATTGACTGGCCTTCACAAGCGAAATGTCAAGTTGAATCAAAAGCATTTAAGACCCATTACAATCGGATACGCACTTAACTGCGTCCCCATGACCAAGAGAAGAAGGCTTAGCAGGAGGCAGAAACAACGCAATTCCTCCATGGATGATCGCAGTGCAAAGGCCGAATTGGTTAGAAAACAGCTTCAAGCCAAATCGATCTTCCTTTATATACCTGGCAACGGCTGGTGACCCGTAACCAATGTGACCCTTCTACTGAGCAGGAATGCCAGTTAAATTGGCAAGGTGTTCTTCAAGAGCGGAGGCGTCACATGATCATTTCAGTGATTAACAACGATGGAAGGCATTTCTTTACCTAGCAGTAGTGATGATGAAAGATCGCTGAATGTCTAGAAAGAAACATTCCTAGATGTCTGTTGCGCTGAGGACAATAGGTTTTGCGTTTATGGAAGCTTACTGCAAACATGCAAAACAGACGGCACTTTTTTGTTTCTTCCGACCTTTTAGTTTCCCATGAACCAACGAATTTGCGTTGGCTATCAACAATCACATGGTAAGCAATACTGACTCGGAACGGGCTTGCAACTGCCTTGGAACTGGCCTGGAGACGACCCTCGCAACCAATCAGAGAAATGATTACACTTGAAGGTACTCACATTGTCACCAATGAGACGCTAATGCAAAATTTTCTACTCAACCATTCCCTGAAGGTGTAGAGACACTTGAACCTACTTCGACTACGTGCGTGTTCATAGACTGTGCTGTGAGTTGAAAGCATACATTTTCCCACTCCACGTAGCTGCACTTTAGAATCAATTCAGTGCTTTCGACGATGAAGCCACCCTTCAAATGGTTCTCTCAATCTCTCGCTTGTATAAGCTGCAATAATAGTGCCAAAGTATTGAGATTTGCAGATGTGACTGTCACAATCAGATTTGGCGGATCCTGTCATTCTCAAGCTTGATTGCACTGGATACGTTTGTTTTAAGCCATTCTGACACAACGTCTTACTCATAGTCTTGGTTCACTATGTTGTAACTTAAAGGAAATGCTTCATCGGAGCTGATCGGTCATCGCTTTTCCCACTTTGAGGCTACTCATGTCATTGAGTCAATTGATGAGTGGTCAGACACAAGAGCACATCACTCAAAATAGAGAAATCAGAAGACACCAATGTTGCTAAAGAAGGCCTTCACTGAGGTCTCACAGAAGGAATAATTGCTGACTGTGTGGCTCTGGTCTAACTCGACGATCGCCGTCAGGTTGCTGAAAGCAAGCAGGATACGCCCAGGCATCCACCACTTTGATCAATGAGGCTAGTTTGCTGGCGTGAATACAAGTTGTGCAAGTTGTGCAAGTTGTGCATTGGGAGGAGGAAGAGTTTCTTCCAACGAAAATGTTATAGAAA
The DNA here is from genome assembly GCA_019097775.1 of Moniezia expansa. Lineage (NCBI taxonomy): Eukaryota > Metazoa > Platyhelminthes > Cestoda > Cyclophyllidea > Anoplocephalidae > Moniezia > Moniezia expansa. The sequence continues at coordinate 24,136 of JADFDV010000391.1, read as the reverse complement.
AGCTGAAAAGAGTGTGTCTGCAATAATGATACCTTCTTCAAGACCAATCAGCCCTATTAGAAAGCAACAAAGGTGCTGATTTAGAGAGGACATTCTTTCCAATTCCAATTCAACGTCATAACTGCACCTCATTTCTCTACTTCTGTCTACATTGACTTTGAACATCAACGTTTATAATGTACAGTAATGACGCAAGTGTAATCGAATGATATGTCATAGATGACAGTAGGGTTGCCATTCCATCGTAGTTCCTCAAGTTTAAATAAGAATTTACACGTGATTCGGACGGACTATGTTGGTACAATAGAGCTGAGTCAGGCTTGTACCTCGAGAGGTTCGCGAATTAACCACAGACATATCATGTGCATTCCAGATGCTGAGTTTGCTGTTGAAATAGCAGAATCAGTTCTAATTGCACCCATGAATCGAACATGGTTTCGCGTCTTTTAGAAGGCATCTTCACGATGGCAACATAGTGCTGGTGCTCTTGGTGATCGTGGAGGAGTAGGAGTGGGAGGAGTGGGAGGAAGAGGAGGAGGAGGAGGAAGAGGAAAAGGAGGAGGGGGAAAAGGAGGAGGAGGAAAAAGAGGACTGCGCTTATCATGCGAAATGTGTACTTTACCTGCACTAAATGTGAGTTAATCTGGGCTTTGCTATGCAAACTCCTCAATGTTAGCTGGAATTACGAAGTGCAGTACAGTCTTTAAAGTTGTGCAATCGTACTGGAAAAATTATTACATGATTCCTATGTGCGTGAACTAACTGCTGTGAATCTACGACACTGCCGACCTTGTACATCACAATTAATGCTACTTGTAGACTTACGTGGACTGGTTGTTGCAACGCCGGCGTAAAGATTTTGCCCCTCGGAAGGAATGGTGACTGCCGGTCCGGATGCTTTTGGGTCGTCCCATGTTAAAAACTCTTCAATATACTCGACCGTGTCTTCCGTTGAAGAAGCCTTGGCGCTCTCTGTAAATAAGGCAGATCGGCACATTTCATTTGTTTCATCACGATTTCATCCCCATCTCGTCTAGAAAGAAGGCCTTATTTTGGCAAATGTGCTAGAACACAGCGGATACGGCGGAAGTGAGCCCATGTACTTGTTCTGCCATGTAGCTAACATCTGCGATTTAGGTACATTGCATTATTCATTAGCTTGACGGCAACTTCCCCATCAATGCATCCATCGGATGGACGACTAACTCCATGCAGAAGCCATTCACCATCAACAGCACTTTCTTTAGGTGCTTTTCCCCGCATTTGGCTTCCGGTTGTCTCAAAGCAGCCACTTTCCCATTAACCGACTCGTTGTTAACTGCAGTGCAGGCATGCATCCATGCATGCATGAACTGGCATTGTAAGCTCACTTGCGCCTGGTTAAAGCGGCGGCAAGTTGAATGCTCTTACCATGTTCATGGACAAATCATCAAGTAGTCCTGATCACTTGCCTGGCCTCAGAGGCATCCATGTTTCAGATATGCGTACATGCATTTTTCCCTTGCATTAATTATCAATTCCAATTCTAATTCTAATCCTTGTCCCATTTGCGAATAGAGCATGTCACAGACCTAGATAAAGTTGGTGCTATTTAGCATCGCACTCCTCTATCCGCCTTCAACATGCACCCAAATGCACCCAAATGCACCCAAATGAGCAAATGAACAGATGGCGTCCCATCAGTCACATTGCAAGCACAGTAGAATTAGAAGCAAATAGTTAAGTTCTCAAATGAATATCATAGCTCTACTAAGCACAAGAGCCCATTTATTCCACCACGTTGTCAGTGAGCAGGACTTCTTAGTCGGGGACGTCAAAGTGGCAGGCGAGGTCATAGCGATTCACTGACTGACTAACTGGCTGGCTGTCTGCCTGACTGATTCATTGTTTCCTTCACTTCTTCTGAGGCAGACAGGCTTATGAGCAGTGTGATATACAATTTCTATTAGCTGTGATGTTTCAAGACAATCGAATTTTGTCACCTAGGGAATACGAATAAGCCAATTTATTCATCTCAACCGTGGTTTTCTTAATACTTTCAAGTGGCACTGCAGAAACAGGGCTATTTAACAACAGGCAATGTGTGTGTGCATGACATATCAGATGTCCTAGGTTCTTATAAATTAAGTGCGATGCTGTGTTGTCATTCACTTTAGGTAGGTGATTTAGTTACTTGCCATTCTGCTGCCGCTTTTCACTTCTAATTGACACTAATCCACACCACTTCACCAACCACGTGCTTTGCATCTAAAACCTGTGATCGTCCTGCTTCAACTGCAGCAGTAGCAGCAGTAGCAGCAGCAGCAGCAGCACCCTGGTCATTTTGTGCCATGACCAGGACGGGTTGATGCTCCTTGGCCTTGGCTTGACTTTGACGGGTTAGTGTGTGGCTGTGAGGTAACCTGAGAATTACTAGCAAAAGGCCTACTCCCCTCCAAACCCACACCACTCGCACGCTGAAATTCGCACGCATCACTCTTTGAAGCCTGAACCGCATTTTAGTGCCTACTGCATAGTATTTCATGGAAGGTGCTCAAACCTACTCTCTACCTCCATGCGGCGACCACTATTAACCTCTAAGGCAACTCAGAGGGCAAAAGAGATGGGCAGTCCGAGAGGACTAATAAACTACCGGTGGTAAAACTTCATTATTATGCCAGCGAAAATACAGCCTGAGTCCACGAAGAGCCCCTCAATAAAGATACGGCATACTATCTGGATCCATGGTCTGAAACCCGGATTATGGAACGTGCGCGGCTGTAGCAATGATTGGAAACTCCGCCAGATAGCTGAGGAGACTTCTGTTGGTCAAAAAGAACATAGAAGCTGAATTTAACCCTGTCTCAAACAGACTCGCAACGCTGACACTCCAAGTTGGAGGAGTCAAAGTTAGACTGATGGGATGCTATGCTCCGACCGAGTGCATGGAGCACGCAATGGTTAAAGAATCTTTCTACAAACTTGTGGCCAAAACCTACAAATTACTCCTATCTAACTTCACACAAATAATTATCCCCGGCGATTTCAATTGCAGATTGGGATCTGACGCCTGTAACATTGGTGCCAAAACAATCGGTCCCTTAACTGATCAAGAAGACACTACAGAAAAGGGTCTAAGGCTGCTAGGACTATGCCAAGAATATAAACTACACGTGATGAATACTTTCTTTCGGAAACCAACAACTCGTAGATTTACCTAGTACCATCCTACAGGGCAAGGTGCTACTCTTGACTTTGATCTGATGAGATGATCACATCTATTCCTTATAAGTGATACTCACAGTAATCCTCAAGATCAAATCACATCTTAGAAAAGGCTTAGGAAACAGTAAGAAGAGCACTCTGAAGGAGGACATAAATAGTCAAAAGCAACGGTGGCAACTGCCTAAAGGCATAGAACAAATAAGAAAATCGAAGGAAACTTACCAGGAACATTTCAAAAGGGAACTACCTCAAGACCCTTTGACTACCACATACAAAGACATCTTGAAATCTATAGAAAATGCAGCTGCCAAAACAACGAAGCAAAAAACTGAATGAAAGAAAAATGGATGCTATCCAGCTATCTGCGAGAAGGAAGACAGAGAACTACTGCTACAAAAGCAGTTGAGAACAAATTGGCTCTCAAATCCATCTCAGGAAACATTTACGAGGTACAAAGAGCAGAGAAACAAGGTGAACAACCTGATACGAAACTGGGAAAAAGCACATCGAGAAGAGAGATAAACCTCCACATGGAATACACAAACTGGAAGGACACTATTTGAACCAAAAGATCTGGTCCCACACTACCGAGAACTGTTTAAGGACAGAACCACTGAAGAAATTAAAACTATGCTCATCCACCAAGAGACTCCTCTATTTCGATGGAGGAGATCGAGATAGCTAAAATTAGATTAAAACTACATAATAGTCTCGACGAAAATGGAATTAGATCCGAACCACTGAAACGGGACATTCAGTGTCTGAATGCCTACCTTCGAAAAGTGTTCAATGACTTTTATAATGCGACTACTCCTATACCTCGAGCTTAGATCGATGCTGAAGTTGTAAGTATCTACAATTGCAAAGGTGCGCAGATAGATCCTGCAAACTATAGATCAATCTTCCTTCTAGATGCATTAGGTAAGTTATATGCATCTATTCTGTGCCAACGTTTGAAGCACCACCTTGCCGAACTACCTTCAAGAACCCAATTTCGATTCTGTGGAGGAAGATCAACCGAGCAGGCTTTACTTGGAGTAAGAACCATTATACAGAAAGCCGTGGACCAGAAGCAGAAAATAATGCTAGTGTTTGTCGACCTGGCCTGGAAAAGGCCTTTGACTCGCTGCGCTGCCTACAGCTGCAATAATCAACCGAATGATAGATCTAGGCTGCTCTTGGCAAATGATCCACTCAGTAAAGTCCTCGATGGACTGACTCACCGAAGGGGAAATTGAGGGGAACAAGGGACTACTTTGTGATGGCACCTGGTGTGAGATAAGGCTCAAAAGAAGGACCACCTCTTTTCAACCTAACCTTCCAACTCATTTTGGATGAAGTCTTCTCCTCACTCAAGGACAGTGCAGTACAGATGATCGATCACTCGGGTAAAAGATGGCAGCTAAATCACTTAGAATACGCCGATGACCTATGTCTTATCGCGCCAAATAAAGTCGCAGCTGTCAGATTAATGGAGCATCTGGCGAAAACGAGGCAAAAATATGGAATGCAAATCGCAGCGAACAAAACCTTCTGGTTTCAAATTGGAGACGGTGAGGACCAAACGCCTCTTGAGGCAGCTGGAATGTCATTCCGACGTGCCTCACACTTCGAATATCCTGGTTTCATAATTCAAGACACCGGTGAGCCAGACGGAGCAATAAAAGCAAACCTAGCCAGGGCAAAAAGGCACCTAATACGACTGCGACCATTTCTGCGCTCAAGAAGTCTCAAAAATACCCCAGAAGCACATCCGGTGGGAATTTTTGTCGATCCTGCAATCACTTACGGATTATCTACTATTGTCTTGAGAGTAAAAGATAACAATCGACCTAAAGCAATACAGAATACGGCTCGCTGTATGATACTTGGATTGTATCCGCGAAGGGCCAAAACTGTCGAGGAACTCCGAAAGGAACTGCCAGTGCGTAACCTGGCAAGTCTTATACAGGCTACGAGGTTGAACTTGTGGAAGAGCTTACAGATGGACAAAGTTAGCCTGATACTCTCCATACTTGACAGTAACTTTGAAAAAGGCGAAACTAAGAAAGCTTCACATACAAGGAATTGGATGCTTCAATTATGCAATTAAGGATGCAAAAGAAATCTGGCAAGAGCATTCAGATTCATGGCTATTAGATCCAAAGGAAAGCCCCAAAGCTCGAGACGAAAATTATAAACACATAGACTGGTAGGAGAAAGGCCACGTGATATTGTCTGTACCAACGCAAACAGCCAAAGATCCCTCGCCAGAATAAGGGATATGCGTATACACGTAAGACATGATCATGAATAAGAAAAACTTACAACTGAAGAGATATTGGACCATAGACTAAAGTGCCCTCTTACTGACTGCTTTTTCAAGGGAAACAAGACTCAAGGGTGGCTAGACAGACATATTAGGAACTGTCACCCATCGGTCGAAATCAGAGAAAGGGAGAAACCAACAGAGAAGAGGAAACAATCAAACTGAAGTAGAAAAAGCAGACAAGCTGAATACGAATGAGAAAAACGATCGAGTGGAAGATAGGGAAAAAGACTGCCACGAAAAGTCCCTCAGACAGGATGAAATGCACATCCTCTCCACCACGGCTGAGAAGAACTCTATCCCAGGTACCGCATGACATGCAGCAGAAGAACCGAACGAAGAACTGAACGCCATTGCGCCACGCAACCAAGCCGAGGTTACACCAGCGTGTCGATAAACTCAAATAACTGCTCTATGCTATAACATGTAACTTATTGAATTTCTGTTGTAACCCCAATATGTCCTTGAGATTTGCCCTAAAGGGTGGGTAGGAATAAAAGAAAAAAAAATTCATGGAAGAAGAATGATAGGACATGGGCTGTCGGTTGTCAACACGTTGACGGATTGGCACAAAGCGAGAAGTTGAAATCAGGGCTTCTCACTATTGCTTTGCCTCAACCCTGTGATCACTTGCTTGACCGCAATACGTCAAACATGCTGAGTTTGCTGTTGATATTACAGAATCAGATCCAATAGCACCCTTGAATCGGACATGGTTTCGCGTCTTTTAGAAGGCATCTTCTCGATGGCAACATAGCGCTGGTGCTCTAGGTGATCGAGTAGGGGTAGTAGTGGGAGGAGTGGGATGAGCGGGATGAGTGGGAGGAGGAGGAGGAGGAGGAAGAGGAAGAGGAGGAGGAGGAAGAGGAGGAGGAAGAGGAGGAGGAGGAGGAGGAGGAGGAGGAGGAGGAGGAGGAGGAGGAGGAATAAGAGGTCTGCGCTTATCATGCGAAATGTGTACTTTACCTGCACTAAATATGAGTTAATCTGGGCTTTGCTATGCAAACTCCTCAATGTTAGCTGGAATTACGAAGTGCAGTACAGTCTTTAAAGTTGTGCAATCGTACTGGAAAAATTATTACATGATTCCTATGTGCGTGAACTAACTGCAGTGAATCTACGACACTGCCGCCCTTGTACATCACAATTAATGGTACTTGTAGACTTACGTGGACTGGTTGTTGCAACGCCGGCGTAAAGATTTTGCCCCTCGGAAGGAATGGTGACTGCCGGTCCGGATGCTTTTGGGTCGTCCCATGTTAAAAACTCTTCAATATACTCGACCGTGTCTTCCGTTGAAGAAGCCTTGGCGCTCTCTGTAAATAAGGCAGATCGGCACATTTCATTTGTTTCATCACGATTTCATCCCCATCTCGTCTAGAAAGAAGGCCTTATTTTGGCAAATGTGCTAGAACACAGCGGATACGGCGGAAGTGAGCCCATGTACTTGTTCTGCCATGTAGCTAACATCTGCGATTTAGGTACATTGCATTATTCATTAGCTTGACGGCAACTTCCCCATCAATGCATCCATCGGATGGACGACTAACTCCATGCAGAAGCCATTCACCATCAACAGCACTTTCTTTAGGTGCTTTTCCCCGCATTTGGCTTCCGGTTGTCTCAAAGCAGCCACTTTCCCATTAACCGACTCGTTGTTAACTGCAGTGCAGGCATGCATCCATGCATGCATGAACTGGCATTGTAAGCTCACTTGCGCCTGGTTAAAGCGGCGGCAAGTTGAATGCTCTTACCATGTTCATGGACAAATCATCAAGTAGTCCTGATCACTTGCCTGGCCTCAGAGGCATCCATGTTTCAGATATGCGTACATGCATTTTTCCCTTGCATTAATTATCAATTCCAATTCTAATTCTAATCCTTGTCCCATTTGCGAATAGAGCATGTCACAGACCTAGATAAAGTTGGTGCTATTTAGCATCGCACTCCTCTATCCGCCTTCAACATGCACCCAAATGCACCCAAATGCACCCAAATGCACCCAAATGAGCAAATGAACAGATGGCGTCCCATCAGTCACATTGCAAGCACAGTAGAATAGAATCAAATACGTTCATTTCTCCAATGAATATCATAGCTCTATAAGCCTACCAGAGCCCATATTAATTCACCACGTTGTCATGTGAGCAGGACTCTTATTCGGGAACGTAAAGTGGCAGGCGATGTCATAGCGATTGACGACTGACTTAACTGGCTGGCTGTCTGCCTGACTGCTTCATTGTTTCCTTCACTTCTTCTGAGGAGACAGGCTTATGAGCAGTGTGATATACACTTCTATTAGCTGGTTGTTTCAAGACAATCGAATTTTGTCACCTAGGGAATACGAAATAAGCCAATTTATTCATCCAACCGTGGTTTTTTAATACTTTCAAGTGGCACTGCAGAAACCGGGCTATTTACACAACAGGCAATTGTGTGTGTGCATGACATATCAGATGTCCTAGGTTCTTATAAATTACGTGCTGATGCTGTGTTGTCATTCACTTAGGTAGGTGATTTAGTTACTGCCATTCTGCTGCGCTTTTCACTCTAATTGACAATAATCCACACCCTTCACCAACCACGATGCTTTGCATCTAAACCTGTGATCGTCCTGCTTCCACTGCGCTAGTAGCAGCAGTAGCAGCAGCAGCCAGCAGCACCCTGGTCATTTTGTGCCATGACCAGGACGTGAGGTTGATGCTCCTGGCCTTGGCTTGACTTTTGACTTTGGACGGGTTAGTGTGTGGCTGTGAGGGACACCTGAGAATTATTAGCAAAAGGCCTACCTACTCCCCTCCCAACCCACACCACTCGCACGCTGAATGTGAAATTCGCACGCCTCACTCTTTGACGCCTGAACCGCATTAGTGCCTACTGCATAGTATTTCCTGGAAGTTGCTCGTTTTTGTTCAAACCATCTCTACCTACATGCGGCGACAACTATAACCTCTAAGGCCAACTCAGAGGGCAAAGAGATGGGCAGTCCGAGAGGACTATAAACTACCGGTGTAAAACTTCATTATTCTGCCCAGCGAAATACCCCTGATGGTCCACGAAGAGCCCTCATAAAGATAGGCATACCTATCTTGATCCCCATGTCGAACCCGGATTATGGAACGTGCGCGGCTGTAGCACTGATTTGGAAACTCCGCCAGATGCTGGAGACTTCTGTTGGTCAAAAAGAAACATAGAAGCTGAATTTAACCCTGTCTCAAACAGACTCGCCAACGATGGACACTCCAAGTTGGAGGAGTCAATAGTGGCACTGATGGATGAGCTATGCTCCGACCGGTGCTGGGAGACGCAATGGTTAAAAAATCTTTCTACAAACTTGTGGCCCGAAACCTACAAATTACTCTATCTAACTTCACACAAATAATTACTCCCGGCGATTTCAATTGCAGATTGGTATCTGACGCTCTGTAACATTGCAAAACAATCGGTCCCTTAACTGATCAAAGAGGACACTACAGAAAAGGGTCTAAGGTTTTGCTAGGACTATGCCAGAATCATATAACCTACACGTGATGAATACTTTCTTCGGAAACCAAAAACTCGTAGATTACCTAAGTACAATCTACAGGGCAGGTGCTACTCTTGACTTTGATCTGATGAGATGATCACATCTATTCCTTATAAGTGATCTCACAGTAACCTCAAGATCCACACATCTTAGAAAAGGCTTAGGAAACAGTAAGAAGAGCACTCTGAAGGAGGACATAAATAGTCAAAAGCAACGGTGGCAACTGCCTAAAGGCATAGAACAAATAAGAAAATCGAAGGAAACTTACCCGGAACATTTAAAAGGGAACTACCTCAAGACCCTTGACTACCACATACAAAGACATCTTGAAATCTATAGAAAATGCAGCTGCCAAAACAACGAGCAAAAAACTGAACGAAAGAAAAATGGATGCTATCCAGCTATCTGCGAGAAGGAAGACAGAGAACTCTGCTACAAAAGCAGTTGAGAACAATTGGCTTTCAAATCCATCTCAGGAAACATTTACGAGGTACAAAGCAGCAGAGAAACAAGGTGAACAACCTGATACGAAACTGGGAAAAAGCACATCGAAAGAGAGATAAACCTCCACATGGAATACACAAACTGGAAGGACACTATTTGAACCAAAAGATCTGGTCCCCCTACCGAGAACTGTTTAAGGACAGAACCACTGAAGAAATTAAAACTATGCTCATCCACCAAGAGACTCCTCTATTTCGATGGAGGAGATCGAGATAGCTAAAATTAGATTAAAACTACATAATAGTCTCGACGAAAATGGAATTAGATCCGAAACACTGGAAACGTGGACTACCTTCAGTGTTCAATGACTTTTATATGCGACTACTCCTATACTCGAGCTTAGATCGTGCTGAAGTTGTAAGTATCTACAATTGCAAAGGTGCGCAGATAGATCCTGCAAACTATAGATCAATCTTCCTTCTAGATGCATTAGGTAGTTATATGCCTCTATTCTGTGCCAACGTTTGAAGCACACCTTCCGCCGAACTACCTTCAAGAACCCAATTTCGATTCTTGTGAGGAAGATCAACCGAGCAGCTTTACTTGGAGTAAGAACCATTTACAGAAAGCCGTGACAGAAGCAGAAAATATGCTAGTGTTGTCGACCTGGCCTGGAAAAGGCCTTTGACTCGCTGCGCTGCCTACAGCTGCAATAATCAACCGAATGATAGATCTAGGCTGCTCTTGGCAAATGATCCACTCAGTAAAGTCCTCGATGGACTGACTCACCGAAGGGGAAATTGAGGGGAAAAGGGACTACTTTGTGATGGCACCTGGTGTGAGATAAGGCTCAAAAGAAGGACCACCTCTTTTCAACCTAAACTTCCAACTCATTTTGGATGAAGTCTTCTCCTCACTCAAGGACAGTGCAGTACGATGATCGATCACTCGGTAAAAGATGGCAGCTAAATCACTTAGATACGCCGATATGACCTATGTCTTATCGCGCCAAATAAAGTCGCAGCTGTCAGATTAATGGAGCATCTGGCGAAACGAGGCAAAAATATGGAATGCAAATCGCAGCGAACAAAACTTCGGTTTCAAATTGGAGACGGTGAGGACCAAACGCCTCTTGAGGCAGCTGGATGTCATCCACGTGCCTCACACTTCGAATATCCTGGTTTCTAATTCAAGACCCGGTGAGCCAGACGGAGCAATAAAAGCAACACTAGCCAGGGCAAAAAGGCACCTAATAACTGCGACCATTCTGCGTCAAGAAGTCTCAAAAATACCCCAGAAGCACATCCGGTACGAATTTTTGTCGATCCTGCAATCACTTACGGATTATCTACTATGTCTTGAGAGTAAAGATAACAATCGACCTAAGCATACAGACTAGCTGCTGTATGATACTTGGATTGTATCCGCGAAGGGCCAAAACTGTCGAGGAACTCCGAAGGAACTGCCAATGCGTAACCTGGCAAGTCTATCAGGCTACGAGGTTTGAACTTGTGGAAGAGTTACAGATGGACAAAGTTAGCCTGATACTCTCCATACTTGACAGTAACTTTGAAAAGGCAAACTAAGAAAGCTTCACATACAAGGAATGGATGCTTCAATTATGCAATTAAGGATGCAAAAGAAATATGGCAAGAGCATTCAGATTCATGGGTATTAGATCCAAGGAAGCCCCAAAGCTCGAGACGAAAAATTATAAACACTCAGACTGGTAGGAGAAAGCCACGTGATATTGTCTGTACCAACGCAAACAGCAAAGATCCTCGCCAGAATAAGGGATGCGTTACACGTAAACATGATCATGAATAAGAAAAATTACAACTGAAGAGATATTGGACCATAGACTAAAGTGCCCTCTTACTGAATGCTTTTTCAAGGGATACAGACTCAAGGGTGGCTAGACAGACATATAGGAACTCTCACCCATCGTCGAAATCAGAGAAAGGGAGAAACCCAAGAGAGAGGAAACAATCAAACTGAAGTAGAAAAAGCAGACAGCTGAATACGAATGAGAAAAACGATAGAGTGGAAGATAGGGGGAAAAGATGCGCGAAAAGTCCCTCAGACAGGATGAAATGCACATCCTCTCCACCACGGCTGAGAAGACTCTATCCCAGGTACTCCATGACATGCAGCAGAGAACTGAACGAAGAACTTGAACGCCATTGCGCCACGCAACCAAGCCGAGGTTACACCAGCGTGTCGATAAACTCAAATAACTGCTCTATGCTATAACATGTAACTTATTGAATTTCTGTTGTAACCCCAATATGTCCTTGAGATTTGCCCTAAAGGGTGGGGAGGAATAAAAGAAAAAAAAATTCATGGAAGATGAATGAGGACATGGGTTGTCGTTGTCAACACGTTGACGCATTGGCACAAAGCGAGAAGTTGAACGGGCTTCTCACTTTGCTTTGCCTCAACCCTGTGATCACTTGCCTGACCGCAATACGTCAAACATGCTGAGTTTGCTGTTGATATTACAGAATCAGTTAAAATTGCACCCATAAATCGAACATGGTTTCGCGTTTTTAGAAGGCATCTTCACGATGGCAACATAGTGCTGGTGCTCTTGGTGATCGAGTAGGAGTAGGAGTAGGAGGAGTGGGAGGATTGGTGATGGGAGTGTAGTGGGATGAGTGGGAGGAGGAGGAGGAGGAGGAGAAGGAGGAGGAGGAGAATGAGGACTGCGCCTTATCATGCGAAATGTGTACTTTACCTGCACTAAATGTGAGTTAATCTGGGCTTTGCTATGCAAACTCCTGAATGTTAGCTGGAATTACGAAGTGCAGTACCGTCTTTAAAGTTGTGCAATCGTACTGGAAAATTATTACATGATTCCTTGTGTGAACTAACTGCGTGAATCTACGACACTGCCGACCTTGTACATCACAATAATGTTCTTGTAGACTTACGTGGACTGGTTGTTGCAACGCCGGCGTAAAGATTTTGCCCCTCGGAGGAATGGTGACTGCCGGTCCGGATGCTTTTGGGTGTCCCATGTTAAAAACTCTTCAATATACTCGACCGTGTCTTCCGTTGAAGAAGCCTTGGCGCTCTCTGTAAATAAGGCAGTCAGCTCATTTCATTTGTTTCATCACGATTCATCCCCATCTCGTCTAGTAAGTAGGCTTATTTTGGCAAATGTGCTTTAAGCATACTCCTCAGGTCTTCATCGTATCTTTTGACATTTATGATGATTGATTGTTGGTAGGTGTTACATGCTTGTGAAAGCGAAATGGCTTCAGTTTTTTAGTGTGTGTGAGGGAGTGTTTACACGCAAAAGCGTTTAAATATTTAAGCAGAAATTGACTGGCCTTCACAAGCGAAATGTCAAGTTGAATCAAAAGCATTTAAGACCACATTAATCATCGATAACGGTACCACTTAACTGCGTCCCCATGACCAAGAGAAGAAGGCTGCAGGAGGCCGAAACAACGCAATTCTCCTGTGATGATGCAGTGCAAAAGCCGAATTTGTTAGAAAAACGCTTCAAGCCAAATCGATCTTCCTTTATATACCTGGCAACGGCTGGTGACCCGTAACCAATGTGACCCTTCTACTGAGAGAGGAATGCCAGTTAATTGGCAAGGTGTTCTTCAAGGACGGAGGCGTCATGATATTCATGATTAACAACGATGGAAGGCATTTCTTTACCTAGCAGTAGTGATGATGAGAAGATCGCTGAATGTCTAGAAAGAAAAATTCCTAGATGTCTGTTGCGCTGAGGACAATAGGTTTTGCGTTTATGGAAGCTTACTGCAAACAATGCCAAACAGACGGCACTTTTTTGTTTCTTCCGACCTTTTAGTTTCCCATGAACCAGCAATTTGCGTTGGCTACAACAATCACATGGTAAGCAATACTGACTCGGACGGCTTGGCAACTGGCTGGAACTGGGCTGGAGACGACCCTCGCAACAATCAGAGAAATGATACACTTGAAGGTACTCACATTGCACCAATGGACGCTAATGCAAAATTTTCTACTCAACCATTCCCTGAAGGGTGTAGAGACACTTGAACCTACTTCGACTACGTGCGTGTTCATAGACTGTGCTTGAGTTGAAAGCATACATTTTCCCACTCCACGTAGCTGCACTTTAGATCAATTCAGTGCTTTCGACGATGAAGCCACCCTTCAAATGGTTCTCTCAATCTCTCGCTTGTATAAGCTGCCATAATAGTGCCAAAGTATTGAGATTTGCAGATGTGACTATCACAATCAGATTTGGCGGATCCTGTCATTCTCAAGCTTGATTGCATGGATACGTTGTTTAAGCCATTCTGACACAACGTCTACTCATAGTCTTGGTTCATATGTTGTAACTTAAAGGAAATGCTTCATCGGAGCTGATCGGTCATCGCTTTTCCCACTTTGAGGCTACTCCTGTCATTGAGTCAATTGATGAGTGGTCAGACACAAGAGCACATCACTCAAAATAGAGAAATCAGAAGACACCAATGTTGCTAAGAAGGCCTTCACTGAGGTCTCACAGAGGATAATTGCTGCTGTGTGGCTTTGGTCTTACTCGACGATCGCCGTCAGGTTGTGAAAGCAAGCAGGAACGCCGAGCATCCACCAATTTGACAATGAGGCTAGTTTGCTGGCGTGGATACAAGTTGTGCAGTGTGCAAGTTGTGCAAGTTTGCGTTGGAGGAGGAGGAGTTTCCAACGAAATGTTATAGAAAAGCTGAAAGGTGTGCTGCAATAATATACTTCTCAAGACCAATCGCCCTATTAGAAGCAACAAAGGTGCTGATTTAGAGAGGACTTCTTCCAATTCCAATTCAACGTCATAACTGCACCTCATTTCTCTACTTCTGTCTACATTGACTTTGACATCACAGTTTATAATGTACAGTATGGCGCAAGTGTATCGAATGATATGTATAATGACAGTTGGTTGCCATTCCATCGTGTTCCTCAAGTTTAAATAAGAATTTACACGTGTTCGGACGGACTATGTTGGTACAATAGAGCTGAGTCAGGCTTGTACCTCGAGAGGTTCGCGAATTAACCACAGACATATCATGTGCATTCCAGATGCTGAGTTTGCTGTGTGAAATAGCAGAATCAGTTCTAATTGCAACATGAATCGAACATGGTTTCGCGTCTTTTAGAACTGCATTCACGATGGCAACATAGTCTGGTGCTCTTGGTGATCGTGGAGGAGAGTAGAGGAGGAGTGGGAGGGAAGAGGAGGAGGAGGGGAAGGGAAAAGGAGGAGGGGAAAAGGAGGAGGAGGAAAAAGAGGACTGCGCTTATCATGCGAAATGTGTACTTACCTGCACTAAATGTGAGTTAATCTGGGCTTTGCTATGCAAACTCCTCATGTTAGCTGGAATTACGAAGTGCAGTACAGTCTTTAAAGTTGTGCAATCGTACTGGAAAAATTATTACATGATTCCTATGTGCGTGAACTAACTGCTGTGATCTACGACACTGCCGACCTTGTACATCACAATTATGCTACTTGTAGACTTACGTGGACTGGTTGTTGCAACGCCGGCGTAAAGATTTTGCCCCTCGGAAGGAATGGTGACTGCCCGTCCGGATGCTTTTGGGTCGTCCCATGTTAAAAACTCTTCAATATACTCGACCGTGTCTTCCGTTGAAGAAGAAGCTTGGCGCTCTCTGTAATAAGGCAGATCGGCACATTTCTTTGTTTCATCACGATTCATCCCCATCTCGTCTAGAAAGAAGGCCTTATTTTGGCAAATGTGCTAGAAACACGCGGATACGGCGGGGAAGTGAGCCCATGTACTTGTTTTGCCATGTAGCTAACATCTGCGATTTAGGTACATTGCATTATTCATTAGCTTGACGGCAACTTCCCCATCATGCATCCATCGGATGGACGACTACTCCATGCAGAAGCCATTCACCATCACACAGCACTTTCTTTAGGTGCTTTTCCCGCATTTGGCTTCCGGTTGTCTCAAAGCAGCCACTTTCCCATTAACCGACTCGTTGTTAACTGCGTGCAGGCATGCATCCATGCATGCATGAACTGGCCTTGTAGCTCACTTGCGCCTGGTTAAAGCGGCGGGAAGTTGATGCTCTTACCATGTTCATGGACAAATCATCAAGTTGTCCTGATCACTTGCCTGGCCTCAGAGGCATCCATGTTTCAGATATGCGTACATGCATTTTTCCCTTGCATTAATTATCAATTCCAATTCTAATTCTAATCCTTGTCCCATTTGCGAATAGAGCATGTCACCGAACCTAGATAAAGTTGGTGCTATTTAGCATCGCACTCCTCTATCCCCTCAAAATGCAAGCCAAATGCACCCAAATGAGCAAATGAACGATGGCGTCCCATCAGTCACATTGCAAGCACAGTAGAATTAGAAGCAAATAGTTAAGTTCTCAAATGAATATCATGCTCTACTAAGCACAAGAGCCCATTTATTCCACCACGTTGTCAGTGAGCAGGACTTCTTAGTCGGGGACGTCAAAGTGGCAGGGCGGGTCATAGCGATACTGTCGCGACTGGCTGGCTGTCTGCCTGACTGATTCATTGTTTCCTTCCACTTCTTCTGAGGCAGACAGGCTTAGAGCAGTGTGAATATACAATTTCTATTGCTGTGTGTTTCAAGACAATCGAATTTTGTCACCTAGGGAATACGAATAAGCCAATTTATTCATCTCAACCGTGGTTTTCTTAATACTTTCAAGTGGCATGCAGAGAAACAGGCTATTTAACAACAGGCAATGTGTGTGTGCATGACATATCAGATGTCCTAGGTTCTTTAAATTAAGTGCGATGCTGTGTTTTCATTCACTTTAGGTAGGTGATTTAGTTACTTGCCATTCTGCTGCCGCTTTTCACTTCTAATTGAACACTAATCCACCCCCCCTTACAACCACGTGCTTTGCATCTAAAACCTGTGATCGTCCTGCTTTCAGCACTAGCAGCAGCAGCGCAGCGCACCCTGGTCATTTTGTGCCATGACCAGGACGGTTGAGCCTCCTTGGCCTTGGCTTGACTTTGACGGGTTAGTGTGTGGCTGTGAGGTAACCTGAGAATTACTAGCAAAGGCCTACTCCCTCCAAACCCACACCACTGCACGCTGAAATTCGCACGCATCACTCTTTGAAGCCTGAACCGCATTTTAGTGCCTACTGCATAGTATTCATGGAAGTGCTCAAACCTACTCTCTACCTCCAGCGGCACCACTATTAACCTCTAAGGCAACAGAGGGCAAAAGAGATGGGCAGTCCGAGAGGACTAATAAACTACCGGTGTAAAACTTCATTATTATGCCAGCGAAAATACAGCCTGAGTCCACGAAGAGCCCCTCAATAAAGATACGGCATACTATCTGGATCCATGGTCTGAAACCCGGATTATGGAACGTGCGCGGCTGTGAGCAATGATGGAAACTCCGCCAGATAGCTGAGGGACTCTCTGTTGTCAAAAAGAACTAGAAGCTGAATTTAACCCTGTCTCAAACAGACTCGCAACGCTGACACTCCAAGTTGGAGGAGTCAAAGTTGACTGATGGGATGCTATGCTCCGACCGAGTGCATGGAGCCCGCAATGGTTAAAGATCTTTCTACAACTTGTGGCCAAACCTACAAATTACTCCTATCTAACTTCACACAAATAATTTCCCCGGCGATTTCAATGCAGATTGGGATCTGACGCCTGTAACATTGGTGCCAAAACAATCGGTCCCTTAACTGATCAAGAAGACACTACAGAAAAGGGTTAAGGCTGCTAGGACTATGCCAAGAATATAAACTACACGTGATGAATACTTTCTTCGGAAACCAACAACTCGTAGATTTACTAGTACCATCCTACAGGGCAAGGTGCTACTCTGACTTTGATCTGATGAGATGATCCACTCTATTCCCTTATAAGTGATACTCACAGTAATCCTCAAGATCAAATCACATCTTAGAAAAGGCTTAGGAAACAGTAAGAAGAGCACTCTGAGGAGGACATAAATAGTCAAAAGCAACGGTGGCAACTGCCTAAAGGCATAGAACAAATAAGAAAATCGGAAGGAAACTTACCAGGAACATTTCAAAAGGGAAACTACCTCAAGACCCTTGACTACACATACAAAGACATCTTGAAATCTTAGAAAATGCAGCTGCCAAAACAACGAAGCAGCAAAAAACTGAATGAAAGAAAAATGGTGCTATCCAGCTATCTGCGAGAAGGAAGACGAGAACTACTGCTACAAAAGCCGTTGAGAACAATTGGCTTTCAAATCCATCTCAGGAAACATTACGAGGTACAAAGAGCAGAGAGAACAAGGTGAACAAACTGTACGAAACTGGGAAAAAGCACATCGAGAAGAGAGATAAACCCACATGGAATACACAAACGAAGGACACTATTGAACCAAAAGATCTGGTCCCACACTACCGAGAACTGTTAAGGACAGAACCACTGAAGAATTAAAACTATGCTCATCCACCAAGAGACTCCTCTATTTCGATGGAGGAGATCGAGATAGCTAAAATTAGATTAAAACTACATAATGTCTCGCGAAAATGGAATTAGATCCGAACCACTGAAACGGGACATTCCGTGTCTGAATGCCTACCTTCGAAAAGTGTTCAATGACTTTTATAATGCGACTACTCCTATACCTCGAGCTTAGATCGATGCTGAAGTTGTAATTCTCTAAATTGCAAAGGTGCGCGATAGATCCTGCAACACTATAGATCAATTCCTTCTAGATGCATTAGGTAAGTTTATGCATCTTTCTGTGCCAACGTTTGAAGCACCAACTTGCCGAACTACCTTCAAGAACCCAATTTCGATTCTGTGGAGGAGATCAACCGAGCAGGCTTTACTTGGAGTAAGAACCATTATACAGAAGCCGTGGACCAGAAGCAGAAAATATGCTAGTGTTTGTCGACCTGCCTGGAAAAGGCCTTTGACTCGCGTGCGCTGCCTACAGCTGCCATAATCAACCGAATGATAGATCTAGGCTGCTCTTGGCAATGATCCACTCAGTAACGTCTCGATGGACTGACTCACCGAAGGGGAAATTGAGGGGAACAAGGGACTACTTTGTGTGATGGCACCTGGTGTGAGATAAGGCTCAAAAGAAGGACCACCTCTTTTCAACCTAACCTTCCAACTCATTTGGATGAAGTCTTCTCCTCACTCAAGGACAGTGCAGTAGAGTGATCGATCACTCGGGTAAAAGATGGCAGCTAAATCACTTAGAATACGCCGATGACCTATGTCTTATCGCGCCAAATAAAGTCGCAGCTGTCAGATTAATGGAGCATCTGGCGAAAACGAGCAAAATATGGAATGCAAATCGCAGCGAACAAAACCTTCTGGTTTCAAATTGGAGACGGTGAGGACCAAACGCCTCTTGAGGCAGCTGGAATGTCATTCCGACGTGCCTCACACTTCGAATATTTCCTGGTTTCATAATTCAAGACACCGGTGAGCCAGACGGAGCAATAAAAGCAAACCTAGCCAGGGCAAAAAGGCACCTATACGACTGCGACCATTTCTGCGCTCAAGAAGTCTCAAAAATACCCCAGAAGCACATCGGTGGGAATTTTTGTCGATCCTGCAATCACTTACGATTATCTACTATTGTCTTGAGAGTAAAAGATAACAATCGACCTAAAGCAATACAGAATACGGCTCGCTGTATGATACTTGGATTGTATCCGCGAAGGGCCAACATGTCGAGGAACTCCGAAAGGAACTGCAGGCGTAACCTGGCAAGTCTTATACAGGCTCGAGGTTGAACTTGTGGAGAGCTTACAGATGGACCAAGTTAGCCTGATACTCTCCATACTTGACAGTAACTTTGAAAAAGGCGAAACTAAGAAAAGCTTCACATACAAGGAATTGGATGCTCAATTATGCAATTAAGGATGCAAAAGAAATCTGGCAAGAGCATTCAGATTCATGGCTATTAGATCCAAAGGAAAGCCCCAAAGCTCGAGACGAAAATTATAAACACATAGACTGGTGGAGAAAGGCCACGTGATATTGTCTGTACCAACGCAAACGCCAAAGACTCCTCGCCAGATAAGGGATATGCGTATCACCGTAAGACATGATCATGAATAAGAAAAACTTCAACTGAAGAGATTTGGACCATAGACTAAATGCCCTCTTACTGACTGCTTTTTCAAGGGAACAAGACTCAGGGTGGCTAGACAGACATATAGGAATGTCACCCATCGGTCGAAATCAGAGGAAAGAGAGAAACCAACAGAGAAGAGGAAACAATCAAACTGAAGTAGAAAAAGCGACAAGCTGAATACGAATGAGAAAACGATCGAGTGGAAGATAGGGAAAAGACTGCACGAAAAGTCCCTCAGACAGGATGAAATCACATTCTCTCACACGGCTGAAAGAACTCTATCCCAGGAGGTACCGCATGACATGCAGCAGAAGAACCGAAGAAGAATGAACGCCATGCGCCACGCAACCAAGCCGAGGTTACACCAGCGTGTCATAAACTCAAATAACTGCTCTATGCTATAACATGTAACTTATGAATTCTGTTGTAACCCCAATATGTCCTTGAGATTTGCCCTAAAGGGGTGGGTAGGAATAAAAAAAAAAAATTATGGAAGAAGAATGATAGGACATGGGTTCGGTTGTCCACACGTTGACGATTGGCACCACGCGAGAAGTTGAAATCAGGGCTTCTCACTATTGCTTGCCTCAACCCTGTGATCACTTGCTTGACGCAATACGTCAAACATGCTAGTTTGCTGTTGATATTACAGAATCAGATCCAATAGCACCTTGAATCGGACATGGTTCGCGTCTTTTAGAAGGCATCTTCCGATGGGCACATAGCGCTGGTGCTCTTGGTGATCGGTAGGGGTTGAGTGAGTGGGCGGAGTTGGAGGAGTAGAGGAGAGGGGAGGAGGAGGAGGAGGGGAGGGAGGAGGAGGAGGAGGAGGGGAGGAGGAGGGAATAATGAGGCTGCGCTTTCATGCGAAATGTGTACTTTACCTGCACTAAATTGAGTTCTGGCTTTGCTATGCAAACTCCATGTTAGCTGGAATTACGAAGTGCAGTACAGTCTTTAAGTTTGTGCAATCGTACTGGAAAAATTATTACATGCTCTATGTGCTGAACTAACTGCAGTGATCTACGACACTGCCGCCTTGTACATCACAATTAATGTACTTGTAGACTTACGTGGACGGTTTTGCAACGCCGGCGTAAGATTTTGCCCTCGGAAGGAATGGTGACTGCCGGTCCGGATGCTTTTGGGTCGTCCCATGTTAAAACTCTTCAATATACTCGACCGTGTCTTCCGTTGAAGAAGCCTTGGCGCTCTCTGTAAATAAGGCAGATCGGCACCATTTCATTTGTTTTATCATTTCATCCCCATCTCGTCTAGAAAGAAGGCCTTATTTTGGCAAATGTGCTAGAACACAGCGAGATACGGCGGAAGTGAGCCCCTGTACTTGTTCTGCCATGTAGCTAACCTCTGCGATTTAGGTACATTGCATTATTCATAGCTTGACGGCAACTTTCCCATCAATGCATCCTCGATGGACGACTAACTCCATGCAGAACCATTCACCATCAACAGCACTTTCTTAGGTTCCCGCATTTGGCTTCCGGTTGTCTCAAAGCAGCCACTTTCCATTAACCGAATCGTTGTTAACTCAGTGCAGGCATGCATCCATCATGCATGAACTGGCATTGTAAGCTCACTTGCGCCTGGTTAAAGCGGCGGCAAGTTGAATGCTCTACCATGTTCATGGACAAATCATCAAGTAGTCCTGATCACTTGCCTGGCCTCAGAGGCATCCATGTTTCAGATATGCGTACATGCATTTTTCCTTCCTTAATTATCAATTCCCATTCTAATTCTAATCCTTGTCCCACCTTGCGAATAAGCATGTCACAGACCTAGATAAGTTGGTGCTATTTAGCATCGCACTCCTCTATCCACCTTCAAAATGCACCAAATGCACCCAAATGAGCAAAATGAACGATGGCGTCCCATCAGTCACATGCAAGCACAGTAGAATTAGAAGCAAATAGTTAATTCTCAAATGAATATCATAGCTCTACTAAGCACAAGAGCCCTTAATTCCACCACGTTGTCAGTGAGGCAGGCTTCTTAGTCGGGAACGTAAAAAATGGCAGGCGAGGTCATAGCGATTGACTGACTGACTAACTGCTGGCTGTCTGCCTGACTGATTCATTGTTCTTCACTTCTTCTGAGGCACGACAGGCTTATGAGCAGTGTGATATACAATTTCTTTAGCTTGTTTTCAAGACAATCGAATTTTGCCATAGGATAAGAATAAGCCTAATTATTCTCCAACCGTGGTTTTCTTAATACTTTCAGTGGCCACTGCAGAAACACGGGCTATTTAACAAACGCAATGTGTGTTGCATGACATATCAGATGTCCTAGGTTCTTATAAATTAAGTGCGATGCTGTGTGTCATTCACTTTAGGTAGTGTGATTAGTTACTGCCATTCTGCTGCCGCTTTTCACTTCTAATTGACACTAATCCACACCACTTCACCAACCACGTGCTTTGCATCTAAAACCTGTGATCGTCCTGCTTCAACTGCAGCAGTAGACAGACGAGTAGCAGCAGCAGCAGCACCCTGGTCATTTTGTGCCATGACCAGGACGGTTGATGCTCCTTGGCCTTGGCTTGACTTTGACGGGTTAGTGTGTGGCTGCTGAGGTAACCTGAGAAGAATACTAGCAAAAGGCCTACTCCCCTCCAAACCCAACCACTCGCACGCTGAATTCGCACGCATCACTCTTTGAAGCCTGAACCGTCATTTTAGTGCCTACTGCTAGTATTTCGGAAGGTGCTCAAACCTACTCTTACTCCATGCGGCGACCACTATTAACCTCTAGGCAATCAGAGGGCAAAAGAGATGGGCAGCCGAGAGGACTAATAACACACCGGTGTAACATTCAATTATTATGCCAGCGAAAATACAGCCTGAGTCCACGAAGCCCCTCCAATAAAGATACGGCATACTATCGGATCCATGGTCTGAAACCGGATTATGGAACGTGCGCGGCTTGTAGCAATGATTGGAAACTCCGCAGTAGCTGCAGGAGATCGTTTAGGCTCATGACGATGATGAACTTTAGTCCTTGTCCAAAAAGAACATAGAAGCGAATTACCCGCTCAAAAGACTCGCAACGCTGACACTCCAGTTGGAGGAGCTCAAGTTGGACTGATGGGATGCTATGCTCCGACCGAGTGTGGAGACGCAATGGTTAAAGAATCTTCTACAAACTTGTGGCCAAACTACAAATACTCCTATCTAAATTCACACAAATAATTATCCCCGGCATTTCATTGCAGATTGGGATCTGAACGCCTGTAACATTGGGGACCAAAACAATCGGTCCCTTAACTGATCAAGAGACACTACAGAAAAGGGCTATCAGGCCTGCTGGACTCGCCAAGAATATAAACTACACGGATGAATACTTTCTTTCGGGAAACCAACAATCTTAGATTTACCTAGTACCATCCTACAGGGCAAGTTGACTCATTGACTTTGATCTGATGAGATGATCACATCTATTCCTTATACGTGATACTCCCAGTAATCTCAAGTATCAAATCCCCATCTTAGAAAAGGTTAGGAAACAGTAAGAAGGCACTCTGAAGAGGACATACATAGTCAAAAGCAACGGTGGCAACGCCTAAAGGCCATAGAACAAATAAGAATCGAAGGAAACTTACAGGAACATTTCAAAAGGGAACTACCTCAAGACCTTTGACTACCACATACAAAGACCTCTTGAAATCTTCTAGAAAATGCCGCTGCCAACAACGAAGCAAAAAACTGAATGCAAAGAAAACTGGATGCTATCCAGCTATCTGCGAGAAGGAAGACAGAGAACTACTGCTACAAACGTCAGTTGAGAACAGAATTGGCTTCAAATCCATCTCAGGAAACATTTACGAGGTACCAAAGCAGAGAAACAATGTGACAACCTGATACGAAACTGGGAAAAAGCACATCAAGAAGGAGATAAACCTCCACATGGAATACAAAACTGGAAGGACAATATTTGAACACAAAAGATCTGGTCCACAACTACCGAGAACTGTTTCAAGGAAAGAACCACTGAAGAAATTAAAACTATGCTATCCACCAGAGACTCCTCTATTTCGATGGAGGAGATCGAGATGGATAGTAAAATTAGATTAAAACTACAATGTCTCTGCAAAATGGATTTATCCGAACCACTGAAACGGCGACATTCAGTGTTCATGACTTTTATGATGCGACTACTCCTTACCTCGAGCTTGATCGATGCTGAAGTTGTAAGTATCTACAATTGGCAAAGGTGCGCAGATAGATCCTGCCAAAACTATAGATCAATCTTCTTCTTTAGATGCATAGGTAAGTTATATGCATCTATTATTCGCAAAGTTTGAAGCACCACCTGCCGAACTCCTTCAAGAAACCAATTTCGATTATGCTGAGGAAGATAACCGAGCAAGGACTTTACTGGACGTAAGAACATTATACAGAAAGCCGTGAAGACAGCAAACATATGCTAAGTGTTTTGCTCGATCCCTGGACCTGGGAAAAGGCCTTTGACTCGCTGCGCTGCCTACACGCTGCAATCAACCGACTGATAGCATCTAGGACTGCTTTGGCA
>JADFDV010000389.1:0-12587 GCA_019097775.1 Moniezia expansa | reverse complement strand
GGTGAACCAGAGATGTGTTTGGGGGAATGGCGGGTGCATTTTAATAAAAAAGGAGTTGTAGTGCTACGGATGATTCTGTAACTGACAATTGCGTAATGGCTGATAATAAATCTGCATCAGGTACTGCATTGGTGAGGGACGAAAAGCAACTTTGTTGCTCGAATGTCTTATCAACACGCATTATTTTATGAGTCCGTGTAGGTCAATAAAGAATTCCTTTTCTTGTCTAGGTAGAAGTGGGCGCTGATCTAGTGAGGCTGGGGGGTGTGGTTGCTGAGCAGTGCAGAACTTGAACGTGGTGTACTGAGGAGCTCTTTCAGGATGATATATTATTTTTTGCTTTTGGCGTATAGTCTACATTGCAATGCACACCGTAGGTGCGATATAAAGTCCATTGCTTCCTTGTAAGAGTGCAGACAAATTCAATCTGCATCGCTAACTTGAAGGCAGTTGACGAGGTGTTGTGAGTTTCGGTGGGGGCAGTTTAAAGAAAAAGGGGATTGGTTGTCTACATGATGATCGTAATGGACGAAAGAATCTAAATAATCTTAAAATTAATTCTGCATCATTAACTTCATTGTGACGGCGAAGCACGTGGTGTATCGAATATATTCAACAGCGCTGATATTTGATTCCGTGATAAAGAAAAGAAGGCCTTGCCGTGGGCGATGTATACATTGGGTTCGCTTTTCGATTGAGGCTTGTGTGCTTAGCATATATCGAAAAGAAAAGAAAAGGTGGAGAGGAAGGGCAGGCGAGAGAAACGGAAGGTAGTGGATAGAAGTGATCTCTAACATGATGAACCGGCGTGATAAGAGTCAATGTCCGGAGGGTAGACTTTCCTGCCCTTCTTCTTTCCTGCTTCTCTAGCCCTTCCCTTTTTTACTTCTTTCTCTTTCCTTCTTACTCTCTTCTTTTTTCTTTTTCTTTCCTATCCTAACCTTGCAAGGGCCTGTGCAACCACTATGCCAATCTAAGACGTGGTCCATGTTTGCTTTCTCTTGTGGTTTAATTTCTCAATACCCGACCACTATTCTACTGTATACTTCCGTACCAATCTGCCACGAACTCCTTCCGTGACAAAGGCTGAGCTGTCGGAACCTCAAAACCGTCGGTTTTTGACTGTCGTATGCAGGGGAATAAAATGATTTTGTATTTCGACATGATATTCTTAGCGACAAGTGAAGCTTAAACGTGCTTAGTCAAATAATTTCATTTCCTCTGCATGAGCACTGTCATTGGGACGTCGAAGAACAATGGAGGTCGAGGATCTAAGCACTTCGTCGGTCACGAAACTTCGCACCGGTGCTGAGCATGGAAGCAGACTGGTGCGAAAAGCAAACATTGGCTGGTGTAATTCGCATATAGTCAACACGACTCGGGATATATGTTAGTACCTGCACATGAAACAAAGAAGGCGTTCCGGGCTTGGATAATTGGGTTCCGGTCTATTATATGAGCATTACTGGTCGGCCGTAGCAGATATCAAACTACAGGGTGGATGGAGGATCGCTGTTGCAGGCTGATGAGGGTTGCTTGTGCGGAAATAGTCGAACATTGCATGCCACTTGAAATACGTTCCAGTGCGGGCCGTTGTTAATTTCAGACAAATTCAAGCTTCATCGCTAATCCGAACTTTGAAAGGCATTAAACAGAGAGGTTTTTGGAAGGTTGCGGTTGTATAACAGTGTATAAAAAGGGTTGATTTCTACATGATGAATGCCTGGGGGGTTTAAAAAAAACAAACACCAAAACTGACAATTAAGCGTAAGGCTTAAAAGAATGCTGCATCATTAGACTCATTTGACGGCGAAAAGGCAACTTGTGTATCGAATATAATATTCAACACTCATTATGTATTATTCACGAACATAAAAAAAGGGATCGTTTCGTGTCGATTGATAAGTGTGGTCGCTGCTATGAGGCGTGTGTTGCTGAGCATATATCAGAACTAAACTTTTGTGATTGGGGGGATATCGCTTTCTGCTGATAGAGTATGTTTGGGCGGGGCTTAAGAGTCTAACAGTTGGCAATGCACACGTGAAATAAAAGTCCCTGGCGTGCCTTTGGGTAATATTTCACGAACAAATTCACATCTTCATCCGCGACCGTGGGAAAGCAGTAACAGAAGTGTTTGTGGAATGCGGGTTGGGCATGGTACGAAAAATGAGGGGAATGCTACAGGATGATTCTTGAACGGACACGTAGCGTAGTGGCGTAACAGATGTCGCATCAGTAAAGATTCATTGGTTATGCGAAAGCAACTGGGTGGATCGAAGAAGATTCAACCGCTCATTATGTTTAGCACTGCACCTAAAAAAAGGAATTCCGTTTCTGTGCTATGATAAGGGGGTTCCTGGCTATTGACGGCTTGGGGTGGGCGGTAGCAGAAGCAGAACTAACTTGGGGGGTGAGGGGGGGGGAGGGGCGGATCTCGGGCAGGGGCTGCGAGAGAGGGTGTCTGGGCGGAATAGGCTACCGGGCAAGGCCACGTGAAAGAAACGCCATTGGCGGCCGTGGGTAGAGCAAGACAATTCAAGTCGGCGCTCGAACGGGTGAAGGCAGACAGAGAAGTTGGGGGTGTTGGGGGGGGAATGTCGGGTTGCATGGTAATAAAATGATTGCGTAGTGCTACCGGATGAGCTGAACTTCAAGTAAGCCGGATGGGCGGAAAAAGAATCTGCATCAGTATACTTCATTGGTTACTGGGGGGCGAAAATCACTTGGTGTAGTATCGATTATAGATCAACACTCATTATGTATGCACTGCACATAATAAAGGGAAATTCGTGGGGGTCGAGGTAGAAGGGTGGGCGCTTGCGCTTGATGCTTGGGGGCTGCAGCAGATATCAGAACGAAACGGGGGGGGGAATGGGAGAGCGCGTTTCAGTCGGGGGAGAGAGGAGGTGGGCTGTGTTGCTTAATAGTCCTAACATTGCAATGCACCCAGGAAAAGAACGTCCATTGCTGGCCTGTGGGAATATTTCAATCATTCAAGCTCATCTCACGGGAAAAGCGGGAACAGGGAGGGTTTTGAAGTTGCGTTTGGGCAGGTAAGAAAGGATGGTGTATATTCACAGGATGATCTCTGTGACGGACAAGTAAGCGGAATTGCGGAGAAGAATTCGGCATCATGAGACGCATTGTTCCTATACGCGAAATCACTTGTTTAGCGCGAGATTCAACAGCGCATAGTGGTCACGGCACATAAATATAAGGGAAGGCGGGGCTGGCTATGTAGCATTTTGGTTCGCTTTCTAGTGATGCTTGGGTGGGTGCGGTAGCAGATGATCAACGGACGGGGGACTGGATATCGCGGGCATTATGATTAGATTTTGGGTGGTGGCGGGGGCGAAGAGGCGACAGGGGCAATGCACACTTGAAAAGACGGCCCATTGCGGTGTCCTTGGTTAATAGTCAAGACAAAGGCAAGCTGCGCTCGACTGTGGAAAGCGGAACAAGAGTTTGTTGAATTCGGGGGCAGGGAAGAAAATGAGGGGTGGGTCTACAGATATGTGCCGGAACTGACAAGTAAACTTAAGGGGGGCGAAAGAATTCGGCATCAGTATACTGCAGTGTTAACTGCGAAATCACTTGGTATCGAAGATAGTCAACGCGATTATGTTATGCACGGCACAAACTAAGGGAATTCGTTCGTGGGCTATGTATAATTTTGGTGCGCTGTCTCTTGGGATGCTTGGTGGGCCTGAGCTATCTCAGAACTAACTTTGGTGTATGGGAGATCCTCTTTCATGCTGATATATTATGTTTGCGTTGGCGATGTCTAAACATTGCAAGGCCCTGAAAAGAAACGCCTTTCCATTGGCGGCCGTGGGAAGAGGCAAGACAAGTCCAAGCGGCAGCTCGAACGGGGGAAGCAGTCACATAGAAGGTAGGTTGGGAAGTTCGGGTTCAGTGAATAAAATATTGGTAGGGCGACAGAGGAGGCGGGAACGGACAAGTAGCGGAATTGCTTAATAATGCTGCATCAGGAACGGCAGTGGGTACTCGTGCGAAAAGCAAGCGTGGGGGGTGAAGCGACAGATATTCAACAGCGCATGATTTTATGCCTTGTAGGTATAAAAAGATGCCTGTCGTGGCTATGTATAATTGGGGTCGCGTGCTAGGGGGATGCTGGTTTGGGCGGAGCATATAGCAACGTAACGTGACTTGGGGGATCTCTTTCCCTGCTGAGAGAGTAGTGTGGTCGGTGGGCGGAATAGCTAACCTTGCATTCACACTTGAAATTAAACTCCATGGCGTGCCTGGGGAGGTCAATACAAATTCAAGCGTGCAGCGCTAACTGAGAAAGGGGGTAACAGAGATGGGTGTGGGAATTGGTGCAGTGTAAGAAATGAGGGGATTTGCTACAGGGAAGTCTGAACTGACATAAGACGAAGCTGATTGCTGAAAAGAAGGCTGGCCATGAGACTTCAGTGTAATCGCAGGCGGGAAAGCACACTTGGTGGAGCGGTAGCTACGCACAGCGTCAGGTAGGGATGCGATAGAAGAAAGAAGGGAATGCCGGGTCGGTCGATGTTAATTGGGGGCGCTTGCCAAGGATGCGGGGGTGCTGGAGCAGTCGGAACTGGAACGTGGGGAGTTGATGGAGGGCTGGCAGGCGTAGATATGAGGGGTTGGTGCGTAAGAGGTCAAATAGTCATCGGCACACGCTGAAAATACACGTCCTGTCTGGTCCGGTGGGTAATGAGTCAAACAAATGGCAAGCTGCACGCACTTGGGGAAATGCAGGAACATAGGAGTGTGGGGGGGGGGGGGGGGAGTTCGTTTGCATTGTAAGAAAAAGGAGTCTGTAGGTCTACAGGGGAGGCGGGAACTGACAATGAATCTGAGTGGCTGAACATAAGGTCGAATCATAATACGTGCTGTGGACGACGCGAAAAGCAACTGGTGGGCAGAATAGAGGCACAGCTCATGAGTTGAGGCACTGCACATAAAGTAAAGGGAGGCGAAGGCGGGTCTATGGATAAGGGTGGGGCGCGGTCGAGGTGATGCTGGTGTTTCTTAGCAGTCTTCAGAACTAAACGTGGGGGAGTGGAAGGAGCTCTTTGCATGCGGGGGAAATAGGTGGGTTTGCTTTGGGGGAGGGCGGGAAAACAATAGCTAAACAGTGCAATGGCGCACTGGAATAAAAAAAAACCCCCCCCGGCCGGCTGGGCCTTTGCGGGTACGCGTCATGACAAATGGGCAATCCCTTCAGCGCTCACGGGGAAAGGCAGGGAAAGCGAGGTTGGGGGGGGGAGGTCGTGGGGGGCATTTGACAGAAAGGAGGGGGAGAGTTCGACATGAGGAGCGGGGAACGGACAAGGACTTGGAGTGCGGAAATAATGCGGCCGAGGGACGGCATGTTCGCGAAAATCAACGGGGGTATCTATCGAAGATATTCACAGGCGCATGAGTGGAAGCCGTGTAGGTAAGAAAAAGAAATTCCGGGCTTGTCGGTGATAGGGGCCTGTCAGCGAAGTGGGAGGCGGGGTGGGCTTAGCAGAGAGCAGAACGTACGGGGTGACTTGAGTCTCTGGCATGATGATATAAGTAGGTTCGCTTTTGCCTTAGAGTCTCAGGGGGCACTGCACATTTGAAAATAACGTCCATTGCGTTCCTTTGTTAGATTCGCAGGCAATCGTCATCGCAACTGGGGAAAAGCATTTACCAAGATGTTTTGACTGTCGGTTGTCATTTTAATAAACAGGATTTTGGGTATTCAATGATGCTTCGGTAACTGACATGAGGACAGGGGCTTTATAAAGAGTCTGCATGCAGTAAGATAACTCGTCGAGGATGAATCGATAAGCGGTCTCCCCGAAAATCACTGGTTTATCGTGAATAATTCACACTCAGTATTGTATTCACTGGCACATAAAGAAAGGGATTCGTTTCGTGTCTAGTAGAAGAGTGCGTGGTGGTCGCGGGCGATGGTAGTTGCTGTATGAGGGGCTTATCATATAGTCAGAACGAACGGTGGGTGTAGTTGAGGATCTCTTGCAAGTCTAGAGAGGATGGGGGCTTTTGCTGTAATAGCTATCACAGTGCAAGGGCACGGGAAACTAACGTCCATGGCTGCCTGTGGTTAATATGCAAGACCATTCATCGTCGCGGGTGCTAACTTTGAAAGTCAGTGACCAGAGAATTGGGGGGAAAAAGGGCGGGTGCAGTTAGAAAAAAAGGAGTGTGGTCTACGAGATTCTGTAACGGACCATAAGCTTAAGGGGGACGGAATAAGCTGCAGCATTATAGCTTCATTGGGACGGCGGAAAAGCACCGTGGTTTATCAATATTCACAGCTCATTATGGGTATTCACACAGGCACCTAAGAAAGGGAATGCCGTCTTCGGGTCTATTAGGACTTGGAGGTGGGCGGAAGCTTTTAGAGGGTCTGCCTTTCAAAGTTAGAGATGAAGATTGAATTTGTATTGAATATTAACAAAGGAAAGCAATGGACGTTTATTTTCAAGTGTGCATTGCAATGTTAACTATTAAGCAAAAGCAAACATAATATATGAATGAAAGAGATCATCAAATACGCAAAGTTAAGTTCTGATATATGCTAAGCAACACAAGCATCAATAGAAAGCGTACCAAATTATACATAGACAAGAAACGAATTCCCTTTATTTATGTGCAGTGAATAAAATAATGAGCTGTTGAATATATTCGATAAACAAAGTTGATTTTCGCAGTAACAATGAAGTATAATGATGCAGAATTATTTTAAGATATTAGCTTATTGTCAATTACAGAATCATCATGTAGAAATACAAATCATTTTTATTAAAATGCAACAAAATTCAAAAACTCTATGTTAACTGCCTTTCAAAGTTAGAGATGAAGATTGAATTTGTATTGAATATTAACAAAGGAAAGCAATGGACGTTTATTTTCAAGTGTGCATTGCAATGTTAACTATTAAGCAAAAGCAAACATAATATATCAGAATGAAAGAGATCATCAAATACGCAAAGTTAAGTTCTGATATATGCTAAGCAACACAAGCATCAATAGAAAGCGAACCAAATTATACATAGACAAGAAACGAATTCCCTTTTTTTATGTGCAGTGAATAAAATAATGAGCTGTTGAATATATTCGATAAACAAAGTTGATTTTCGCAGTAACAATGAAGTATAATGATGCAGAATTATTTTAAGCAATTAGCTTATTTGTCATTACAGAATCATCATGTAGAAATACAAATCATTTTTTTAAAATGCAAACAAAATTCAAAAACTCTATGTTAACTGCCTTTCAAAGTTAGAGATGAAGATTGAATTTGTATTGAATATTAACAAAGGAAAGCAATGGACGTTTATTTTCAAGTGTGCATTGCAATGTTAAACTATTAAGCAAAAGCAAACATAATATATCAGAATGAAAGAGATCATCAAATACGCAAAGTTAAGTTCTGATATATGCTAAGCAACACAAGCATCAATAGAAAGCGTACCAAATTATACATAGACAAGAAACGAATTTTTATTTATGTGCAGTGAATAAAATAATGAGCTGTTGAATATCGATAAACAAAGTTGATTTTCGCAGTAACAATGAAGTATAATGATGCAGAATTATTTTAAGCAATTAAGCTTATTTGTCATTACAGAATCATCATGTAGAAATACAAATCATTTTTATTAAAATGCAAACAAATTCAAAACATCTATGTTAACTGCCTTTCAAAGTTAGAGATGAAGATTGAATTTGTATTGAATATTAACAAAGGAAAGCAATGGACGTTTATTTTCAAGTGTGCATTGCAATGTTAACTATTAAGCAAAGCAAACATAATATCAGAATGAAAGAGATCATCAAATACGCAAAGTTAAGTTCTGATATATGCTAAGCAACACAAGCATCAATAGAAAGCGTACCAAATTATACATAGACAAGAAACGAATTCCCTTTATTTGTGCAGTGAATAAAATAATGAGCTGTTGAATATATTCGATAAACAAAGTTGATTTTCGCAGTAACAATGAAGTATAATGATGCAGAATTATTTTAAGCAATTAAGCTTATTGTCATTACAGAATCATCATGTAGAAATACAAATCATTTTTATTAAAATGCAAACAAAATTCAAAAACTCTATGTTAACTGCCTTTCAAAGTTAGAGATGAAGATTGAATTTGTATTGAATATTAACAAAGGAAAGCAATGGACGTTTATTTTCAAGTGTGCATTGCAATGTTAACTATTAAGCAAAAGCAAACATAATATATCAGAATGAAGAGATCATCAAATACGCAAAGTTAAGTTCTGATATATGCTAAGCAACACAAGCATCAATAGAAAGCGTACCAAATTATACATAGACAAACGAATTCCCTTTATTTATGTGCAGTGAATAAAATAATGAGCTGTTGAATATATTCGATAAACAAAGTTGATTTTCGCAGTAACAATGAAGTATAATGATGCAGAATTATTTTAAGATATTAGCTTATTGTCATTACAGAATCATCATGTAGAAATACAAATCATTTTTATTAAAATGCAAACAAAATTCAAAAACATCTATGTTAACTGCCTTTCAAAGTTAGAGATGAAGATTGAATTTGTATTGAATATTAACAAAGGAAAGCAATGGACGTTTATTTTCAAGTGTGCATTGCAATGTTAACTATTAAGCAAAAGCAACAAAATATCAGAATGAAAGAGATCATCAAATACGCAAAGTTAAGTTCTGATATATGCTAAGCAACACAAGCATCAATAGAAAGCGTACCAAATTATACATAGACAAGAAACGAATTCCCTTTATTTATGTGCAGTGAATAAAATAATGAGCTGTTGAATATATTCGATAAACAAAGTTGATTTTCGCAGTAACAATGAAGTATAATGATGCAGAATTATTTTAAGCAATTAAGCTTATTGTCATTACATAATCTTCATGTAGAAATACAAATCATTTTTATTAAAATGCAAACGACATTCAAAAACATCTATGTTAACTGCCTTTCAAGTTAGAGAGGAAGATGGAATTGTATTGAATATTAACAAAGGAAAGCAAATGGACGTTTATTTTCAAGTGTGCAGTGTCAATTTAGACTATTAAGCAAAAGCAAACATAATATATACAGAATGAAAGAGATCATCAAATACCAAAGTTAAGTTCTATATATCTAAGGCAACACAAGCATCAATAGAAAGCGTACCAAATTATACATAGACAAGAAACGAATTCCCTTTATTATGTGGCAGTGAATAAAATAATGAGCTGTTGAATATATCGATAAACAAAGTTGATTTTCGCAGTAACATGAAGTATAATGATGCAGAATTATTTTAAGCAATTTAGCTTATTTGGTCATTACAGAATCATCTGTAGAAATACAATCATTTTTATTAAATGCAACAAATTCAAAACATCTATGTTAACTGCCTTTCAAAGTTAGAGATGAAGATTGAATTTGTATTGAATATTAACAAAGGAAAGCAATGGACGTTTATTTTCAAGTGTGCATTGCAATGAACTATTAAGCAAAAGCAAACATAATATCAGAATGAAAGAGATCATCAAATACGCAAAGTTAAGTTCTGATATATGCTAAGCAACACAAGCATCAATAGAAAGCGTACCAAATTATACATAGACAAGAAACGAATTCCCTTTATTTATGTGCAGTGAATAAAATAATGAGCTGTTGAATATATTCGATAAACAAAGTTGATTTTCGCAGTAACAATGAAGTATAATGATGCAGAATTATTTTAAGCAATTAAGCTTATTGTCAGTACAGAATCATCATGTAGAAATACAAATCATTTTTATTAAAATGCAAACAAAATTCAAAAACTATGTTAACTGCCTTTCAAAGTTAGAGATGAAGATTGAATTTGTATTGAATATTAACAAAGGAAAGCAATGGACGTTTATTTTCAAGTGTGCATTGCAATGTTAACTATTAAGCAAAAGCAAACATAATATATCAGAATGAAAGAGATCATCAAATACGCAAAGTTAAGTTCTGATATATGCTAAGCAACACAAGCATCAATAGAAAGCGTACCAAATTATACATAGACAAGAAACGAATTCCCTTTATTTATGTGCAGTGAATAAAATAATGAGCTGTTGAATATATTCGATAAACAAAGTTGATTTTCGCAGTAACAATGAAGTATAATGATGCAGAATTATTTTAAGATATTAGCTTATTTGTCAGTTACAATCATCATGTAGAAATACAAATTTTTTTTAAAATGCAAAAAAATTCAAAAACTCTATGTTAACTGCCTTTCAAAGTTAGAGATGAAGATTGAATTTGTATTGAATATTAACAAAGGAAAGCAATGGACGTTTATTTTCAAGTGTGCATTGCAATGTTAACTATTAAGCAAAAGCAAAAATATATCAGAATGAAAGAGATCATCAAATACGCAAAGTTAAGTTCTGATATATGCTAAGCAACACAAGCATCAATAGAAAGCGTACCAAATTATACATAGACAAGAAACGAATTCCCTTTATTTATGTGCAGTGAATAAAATAATGAGTTGAAATATTCGATAAACAAAGTTGATTTTCGCAGTAACAATGAAGTATAATGATGCAGAATTATTTAAGCAATTAAGCTTATTTGTCAGTTACAGAATCATCATGTAGAAATACAAATCATTTTTATTAAAATGCAAACAAAATTCAAAAACATCTATGTTAACTGCCTTTCAAAGTTAGAGATGAAGATTGAATTTGTATTGAATATTAACAAAGGAAAGCAATGGACGTTTATTTTCAAGTGTGCATTGCAATGTTAAACTATTAAGCAAAAGCAAACATAATATATCAGAATGAAAGAGATCATCAAATACGCAAAGTTAAGTTCTGATATATGCTAAGCAACACAAGCATCAATAGAAAGCGTACCAAATTATACATAGACAAGAAACGAATTCCCTTTATTTATGTGCAGTGAATAAAATAATGAGCAGTTGAAATATTCGATAAACAAAGTTGAATTTCGCAGTAACAATGGAGTATAATGATGCAGAATTATTTTAAGATAAGCTTATTTGTCATTACAGAATCATCATGTAGAAATACAAATCATTTTTATTAAAATGCAAACAAAATTCAAAACCTCTATGTTAACTGCCTTTCAAAGTTAGAGATGAAGATTGAATTTGTATTGAATATTAACAAAGGAAAGCAATGGACGTTTATTTTCAAGTGTGCATTGCAATGTTAAACTATTAAGCAAAAGCAAACATAATATATCAGAATGAAAGAGATCATCAAATACGCAAAGTTAAGTTCTGATATATGCTAAGCAACACAAGCATCAATAGAAAGCGTACCAAATTATACATAGACAAGAAACGAATTCCCTTTATTTATGTGCAGTGAATAAAATAATGAGCTGTTGAATATATTCGATAAACAAAGTTGATTTTCGCAGTAACAATGAAGTATAATGATGCAGAATTATTTTAAGCAATTAGCTTATTGTCATTACAGAATCATCATGTAGAAATACAAATCATTTTTATTAAAATGCAAACAAAATTCAAAAACTCTATGTTAACTGCCTTTCAAAGTTAGAGATGAAGATTGAATTTGTATTGAATATTAACAAAGGAAAGCAATGGACGTTTATTTTCAAGTGTGCATTGCAATGTTAACTATTAAGCAAAAGCAAACATAATATATCAGAATGAAGAGATCATCAAATACGCAAAGTTAAGTTCTGATATATGCTAAGCAACACAAGCATCAATAGAAAGCGTACCAAATTATACATAGACAAGAAACGAATTCCCTTTATTTATGTGCAGTGAATAAAATAATGAGCTGTTGAATATATTCGATAAACAAAGTTGATTTTCGCAGTAACAATGAAGTATAATGATGCAGAATTATTTTAAGATATTATTTGTCATTACAGATCATCATGTAGAAATACAAATCATTTTTATTAAAATGCAAACAAATTCAAAAACCTCTATGTTAACTGCCTTTCAAAGTTAGAGATGAAGATTGAATTTGTATTGAATATTAACAAAGGAAAGCAATGGACGTTTATTTTCAAGTGTGCATTGCAATGTTAAACTATTAAGCAAAAGCAAACATAATATTTCAGAATGAAAGAGATCATCAAATACGCAAAGTTAAGTTCTGATATGCTAAGCAACACAAGCATCAATAGAAAGCGTACCAAATTATACATAGACAAGAAACGAATTCCCTTTATTTATGTGCAGTGAATAAAATAATGAGCTGTTGAATATATTCGATAAACAAGGTTGATTTTCGCAGTAACAATGAAGTATAATGATGCAGAATTATTTAAGATAAGCTTATTTGTCAACAGAATCATCATGTAGAAATACAAATCTTTTATTAAAATGCAAACAAAATTCAAAACTCTATGTTAACTGCCTTTCAAAGTTAGAGATGAAGATTGAATTTGTATTGAATATTAACAAAGGAAAGCAATGGACGTTTATTTTCAAGTGTGCATTGCAATGTTAACTATTAAGCAAAAGCAAACATAATATCAGAATGAAAGAGATCATCAATACGCAAAGTTAAGTTCTGATATATGCTAAGCAACACAAGCATC
>JADFDV010000381.1:0-24522 GCA_019097775.1 Moniezia expansa | reverse complement strand
TTTGACGAGAATGCATTTGAGCATAAGACAGATAACATAAGATCATCATGAGCATGGTTTGCTGCGAATTAGAGAAATCGAACAAAATCATAAAGATGCGATGCGTGTTCATACGCGCTCTAAGGGCTTCAAGAGCCATTTTGCCGGTAGTGCATTTGAGCAGGTGGCAGATAAAATTAAATCATCTTGAGCCTAATTTACTGCAAAATAAGCAGAAATCTAAAAATATATATAAAGACCAGATTCAACATTTTGCGCACCAATCGTTCTGCAATCGCCATGTTCGCATTGAATGCAAACGAGCAAAGGGTAGACAAAATAAAATTAAGATCTGCATCCGCTGCCTCCAAAATCATCCTGAATATGCAAAACCCAAACAACACCGTTATATGTTTTCAACGCATCTTCGGGGCTGCAACTGCCGCTTTATCCGTGAATGCGTTTGAGCATGTGGCAGACAAAATGGGAGCGTTCCGAGCTGCATCACCTGATGCCAAATTTGCCCAAAGGGACAAAGTCCTAAACGCTTGATACGTCTTTCAACGCACACTCGGATCCGCGATTGCCGCCTTATCGGTGAATGCGTTTGAGCAGTGGCAGACAAAATGGGAGCATTCCGAGCTGCATCCGCTGCTGCCAAAATTTGCCCAAAGGGGACAAAATCCTAACATAACGTGATACGTCTTTTGAACGCACCCTCGGGCCGCAATTGCGCCTTATCCGTGAATGCGTTTGAGCATGTGGCAGACAAAATGGGAGCATTCCGAGCTGCATCCGCTGCTGCCAAATTGGCCCAAATGGGACAAAATCCTAACACGCCGTGATACGTCTTTTGAACGCACTCGGGGCCGCAATTGCCGCCTTATCCGTGAATGCGTTTGAGTGTGGCAGACAAAAGGGAGCATTCCGAAATGCATCCGCTGCTAAAATTATTACAAATTCGGCAAAATCCTAACACGCCATGAAACGTCTTGCAACGCACCCTCAAGGCTGCAATCCCGCATTATCCGTGAATGCGTTTGAACTTATGGCAAAGAAAATAAGAGTAATTGGATCTTCTCCTGGTGCCAAAATTTTCACCAATCCTATGAAATCTTAACACGCTGAGATACAATTTCTTACGCTTGCTTAGATCTGCAATCGTGGCCTTTGACGAGAATGCATTTGAGCATAAGACAGATAACATAGATCATCATGAGCATGGTTTGCTGCGAATTAAGCAGAAATCGAACAAAATCATACAAAGATGCGATGCGTGTTCATACGCGCTCTAAGGGCTTCAAGAGTCATTTTGCCGGTAGTGCATTTGAGCAGGTGGCAGATAAAATTAAATCATCTTGAGCCTAATTTACTGCAAAATATGCAGAAATCAAAAATATTATAAAAAGACCAGATTCACCATTTTGCGCACCATGTATTCTGCAAGCGCCATCTTCGCATTGAATGCAAACGAGCAAGTGCTAGACAAAATAAAAGTATTAAGAGCTGCATCAGCTGCTGCCAAAATTTGCCCAAATGGGACAAAATCCTAACAGGCCGTGATACGTCAATTCAACGCATCTTCGGGGCTGCAATTGCCGCCTTATCCGTGAATGCGTTTGAGCATGTGGCAGACAAAATGGGATATTCCGAGCTGCATCACCTGATGCCAAAATTTGCCCAATTGGGACAAAGACCTAACACGCCTTGATTCGTCTTTTCAACGCACACTCGGATCCGCGATTACCGCCTTATCCGTGAATGCGTTTGAGCATGTGGCAGACAAAATGGGAGCGTTCCGAAATGCATCCGCTGCTGATAAATTATTACAAATTCGGCAAAATCCTAACACGCCATGAGACGTCTTTGCAACGCACCCTCAAGGCTGCAATCCCGCATTATCCGTGAATGCGTTTGAACTTATGGCAAAGAAAATAAGAGTAATTGGATCTTCTCCTGGTGCCAAAATTTTCACCAATCCTATGAAATCTTAACACGCTGAGATACAATTTCTTACGCTTGCTTAGATCTGCAATCGTGGCCTTTGACGAGAATGCATTTGAGCATAAGACAGATAACATAAGATCATCATGAGCATGGTTTGCTGCGAATTAAGCAGAAATCGAACAAAATCATACAAAGATGCGATGCGTGTTCATACGCGCTCTAAGGGCTTCAAGAGTCATTTTGCCGGTAGTGCATTTGAGCAGGTGGCAGATAAAATTAAATCATCTTGAGCCTAATTTACTGCAAAATAAGCAGAAATCTAAAAATATTATATAAAGACCAGATTCTCCATTTTGCGCACCATGTGTTCTGCAAGCGCCATCTTCGCATTGAATGCAAACGAGCAAAGGGTAGACAAAATATAAGTATTAAGATCTGCATCCGCTGCTGCCAAAATTATCCTAAATATGACAAAACCCAAACACGCCGTTATATGTCTTTTCAACGCATCTTCGGGGCTGCAATTGCCGCCTTATCCGTGAATGCGTTTGAGCATGTGGCAGACAAAATGGGAGCGTTCCGAAATGCATCCGCTGCTGATAAATTATTACAAATTCGGCAAAATCCTAACACGCCATGAAACGTCTTTGCAACGCACCCTCAAGGCTGCAATCCCCGCATTATCCGTGAATGCGTTTGAACTTATGGCAAAGAAAATAAGAGTAATTGGATCTTCTCCTGGTGCCAAAATTTTTATCAATCCTATGAAATCTTAACACGCTGAGATACAATTTCTTACACTTGCTTAGATCTGCAATCGTGGCCTTTGACGAGAATGCATTTGAGCATAAGACAGATAACATAAGATCATCATGAGCATGGTTTGCTGCGAATTAAGCAGAAATCGAACAAAATCATACAAAGATGCGATGCGTGTTCATACGCGATCTAAGGGCTTCAAAAGCCATTTTGCCGGTAGTGCATTTGAGCAGGTGGCAGATAAAATTAAATCATCTTGAGCCTAATTTACTGCGAAATAAGCAGAAATCTAAAAATATTATAAAAAGACCAGATTCACCATTTTGCGCACCATGTATTCTACAAGCGCCATCTTCGCATTGAATGCAAACGAGCAAGTGCTAGACAAAATAAAAGTATTAAGAGCTGCATCAGCTGCTGCCAAAATTTGCCCAAATGGGACAAAATCCTCACACGCCGTGATACGTCTTTTCAACGCATCTTCGGGGCTGCAATTGCCGCCTTGTCAGTGAATGCGTTTGAGCATGTGGCAGACAAAATGGGAGCATTCCGAGCTGCATCCGCTGCTGCCAAAATTTGCCCAATTGGGACAAAATCCTAACACGCCGTGATACGTCTTTTGAACGCACCCTCGGGGCCGCAATTGCCGCCTTATCCGTGAATGCGTTTGAGCATGTGGCAGACAAAATGGGAGCATTCCGAGCTGCATCCGCTGCTGCAAAAATTTGCCCAAATGGGACAAAATCCTAACACGCCATGAGACGTCTTTGCAACGCACCCTCAAGGCTGCAATCCCCGCATTATCCGTGAATGCGTTTGAACTTATGGCAAAGAAAATAAGAGTAATTGGATCTTCTCCTGGTGCCAAAATTTTCACCAATCCTATGAAATCTTAACACGCTGAGATACAATTTCTTACGCTTGCTTAGATCTGCAATCGTGGCCTTTGACGAGAATGCATTTGAGCATAAGACAGATAACATAAGATCTTCATGAGCATGGTTTGCTGCGAATTAAGCAGAAATCGAACAAAATCATACAAAGATGCGATGCGTGTTCATACGCGCTCTAAGGGCTTCAAGAGCCATTTTGCCGGTAGTGCATTTGAGCAGGTGGCAGATAAAATTAAATCATCTTGAGCCTAATTTACTGCAAAATAAGCAGAAATCTAAAAATATTATATAAAGACCAGATTCACCATTTTGCGCACCATGTATTCTGCAAGCGCCATCTTCGCATTGAATGCAAACGAGTAAAGGGTAGACAAAATAGAAGTATTAAGATCTGCATCCGCTGCTGCCAAAATTATCCTAAATATGACAAAACCCAAACACGCCGTTATATGTCTTTTCAACGCATCTTCGGGGCTGCAATTGCCGCCTTATCCGTGAATGCGTTTGAGCATGTGGCAGACAAAATGGGAGCGTTCCGAAATGCATCCGCTGCTGATAAATTATTACAAATTCGGCAAAATCCTAAAACGCCATGAAACGTCTTTGCAACGCACCCTCAAGGCTGCAATCCCCGCATTATCCGTGAATGCGTTTGAACTTATGGCAAAGAAAATAAGAGTAATTGGATCTTCTCCTGGTGCCAAAATTTTCACCAATCCTATGAAATCTTAACACGCTGAGATACAATTTCTTACGCTTGCTTAGATCTGCAATCGTGGCCTTTGACGAGAATGCATTTGAGCATAAGAC
Source organism: Moniezia expansa (assembly GCA_019097775.1). Lineage (NCBI taxonomy): Eukaryota > Metazoa > Platyhelminthes > Cestoda > Cyclophyllidea > Anoplocephalidae > Moniezia > Moniezia expansa. The sequence goes on along the minus strand of JADFDV010000381.1, from coordinate 20,134 downwards.
AGATAACATAAGATCATCATGAGCATGGTTTGCTGCGAATTAAGCAGAAATCGAACAAAATCATACAAAGATGCGATGCGTGTTCATACGCGCTCTAAGGGCTTCAAGAGTCATTTTGCCGGTAGTGCATTTGAGCAGGTGGCAGATAAAATTAAATCATCTTGAGCCTAATTTACTGCAAAATATGCAGAAATCAAAAATATTATAAAAAGACCAGATTCACCATTTTGCGCACCATGTGTTCTGCAAGCGCCATCTTTGCATTGAATGCAAACGAGCAAGTGGTAGACAAAATAAAAGTATTAAGAGCTGCATCAGCTGCTGCCAAAATTTGCCCAAATGGGACAAAATCCTAACACGCCGTGATACGTCTTTTCAACGCATCTTCGGGGCTGCAATTGCCGCTTTATAAGTGAATGCGTTTGAGCATGTGGCAGACAAAATGGGAGCATTCCGAGCTGCATCCCCTGATGCCAAAATTTGCCCAAATGGGACAAAGTCCTAATACGCCTTGATACGTCTTTTCAACGCACACTCGGATCCGCGATTGCCGCCTTATCCGTGAATGCGTTTGAGCATGTGGCAGACAAAATGGGAGCATTCCGAGCTGCATCCGCTGCTGATAAATTATTACAAATTCGGCAAATTCCTAACACGCCATGAAACGTCTTTGCAACGCACCCTCAAGGCTGCAATCCCCGCATTATCCGTGAATGCGTTTGAACTTATGGCAAAGAAAATAAGAGTAATTGGATCTTCTCCTGGTGCCAAAATTTTCACCAATCCTATGAAATTTTAACACGCTGAGATACAATTTCTTACGCATGCTTAGATCTGCAATCGTGGCCTTTGACGAGAATGCATTTGAGCATAAGACAGATAACATAAGATCATCATGAGCATGGTTTGCTGCGAATTAAGCAGAAATCGAACAAAATCATACAAAGATGCGATGCGTGTTCATACGCGCTCTAAGGGCTTCAAGAGCCATTTTGCCGGTAGTGCATTTGAGCAGGTGGCAGATAAAATTAAATCATCTTGAGCCTAATTTACTGCAAAATAAGCAGAAATCTAAAAATATTATAAAATGTCCAGATTCAATATTTTGCGCACCATGTATTCTGCAAGCGCCATCTTCGCATTGAATGCAAACGAGCAAGTGGTAGACAAAATAGAAGTATTAAGATCTGCATCCGCTGCTGCCAAAATTATCCTAAATATGACAAAACCCAAACACGCCGTTATATGTCTTTTCAACGCATCTTCGGGGCTGCAATTGCCGCCTTATCCGTGAATGCGTTTGAGCATGTGGCAGACAAAATGGGAGCGTTCCGAAATGCATCCGCTGCTGATAAATTATTACAAATTCGGCAAAATCCTAACACGCCATGAAACGTCTTTGCAACGCACCCTCAAGGCTGCAATCCCCGCATTATCCGTGAATGCGTTTGAACTTATGGCAAAGAAAATAAGAGTAATTGGATCTTCTCCTGGTGCCAAAATTTTCACCAATCCTATGAAATCTTAACACGCTGAGATACAATTTCTTACGCTTGCTTAGATCTGCAATCGTGGCCTTTGACGAGAATGCATTTGAGCATAAGACAGATAACATAAGATCATCATGAGCATGGTTTGCTGCGAATTAAGCAGAAATCGAACAAAATCATACAAAGATGCGATGCGTGTTCATACGCGCTCTAAGGGCTTCAAGAGTCATTTTGCCGGTAGTGCATTTGAGCAGGTGGCAGATAAAATTAAATCATCTTGAGCCTAATTTACTGCAAAATAAGCAGAAATCTAAAAATATTATATAAAGACCAGATTCACCATTTTGCGCACCATGTATTCTGCAAGCGCCATATTCGCATTGAATGCAAACGAGTAAAGGGTAGACAAAATAAAAGTATTAAGATCTGCATCCGCTGCTGCCAAAATTATCCTAAATATGACAAAACCCAAACACGCCGTTATATGTCTTTTCAACGCATCTTCGGGGCTGCAATTGCCGCCTTATCCGTGAATGCGTTTGAGCATGTGGCAGACAAAATGGGAGCGTTCCGAAATGCATCCGCTGCTGATAAATTATTACAAATTCGGCAAAATCCTAACACGCCATGAAACGTCTTTGCAACGCACCCTCAAGGCTGCAATCCCCGCATTATCCGTGAATGCGTTTGAACTTATGGCAAAGAAAATAAGAGTAATTGGATCTTCTCCTGGTGCCAAAATTTTCACCAATCCTATGAAATCTTAACACGCTGAGATACAATTTCTTACGCTTGCTTAGATCTGCAATCGTGGCCTTTGACGAGAATGCATTTGAGCATAAGACAGATAACATAAGATCATCATGAGCATGGTTTGCTGCGAATTAAGCAGAAATCGAACAAAATCATACAAAGATGCGATGCGTGTTCATACGCACTCTAAGGGCTTCAAGAGCCATTTTGCCGGTAGTGCATTTGAGCAGGTGGCAGATAAAATTAAATCATCTTGAGCCTAATTTACTGCAAAATAAGCAGAAATCTAAAAATATTATATAAAGACCAGATTCACCATTTTGCGCACCATGTATTCTGCAAACGCCATCTTCGCATTGAATGCAAACGAGCAAGTGGTAGACAAAATAGAAGTATTAAGATCTGCATCCGCTGCTGCCAAAATTATCCTAAATATGACAAAACCCAAACACGCCGTTATATGTCTTTTCAACGCATCTTCGGGGCTGCAATTGCCGCCTTATCCGTGAATGCGTTTGAGCATGTGGCAGACAAAATGGGAGCGTTCCGAAATGCATCCGCTGCTGATAAATTATTACAAATTCGGCAAAATCCTAAAACGCCATGAAACGTCTTTGCAACGCACCCTCAAGGCTGCAATCCCCGCATTATCCGTGAATGCGTTTGAACTTATGGCAAAGAAAATAAGAGTAATTGGATCTTCTCCTGGTGCCAAAATTTTCACCAATCCTATGAAATCTTAACACGCTGAGATACAATTTCTTACGCTTGCTTAGATCTGCAATCGTGGCCTTTGACGAGAATGCATTTGAGCATAAGACAGATAACATAAGATCATCATGAGCATGGTTTGCTGCGAATTAAGCAGAAATCGAACAAAATCATACAAAGATGCGATGCGTGTTCATACGCGCTCTAAGGGCTTCAAGAGCCATTTTGCCGGTAGTGCATTTGAGCAGGTGGCAGATAAAATTAAATCATCTTGAGCCTAATTTACTGCAAAATAAGCAGAAATCTAAAAATATTATATAAAGACCAGATTCACCATTTTGCGCACCATGTATTCTGCAATCGCCATGTTCGCATTGAATGCAAACGAGCAAAGGGTAGACAAAATAAAAGTATTAAGATCTGCATCCGCTGCCTCCAAAATCATCCTGAATATGACAAAACCCAAACACACCGTTATATGTCTTTTCAACGCATCTTCGGGGCTGCAACTGCCGCTTTATCCGTGAATGCGTTTGAGCATGTGGCAGACAAAATGGGAGCGTTCCGAGCTGCATCACCTGATGCCAAAATTTGCCCAAATGGGACAAAGTCCTAACACGCCTTGATACGTCTTTTCAACGCACACTCGGATCCGCGATTGCCGCCTTATCGGTGAATGCGTTTGAGCATGTGGCAGACAAAATGGGAGCATATCGAGCTGCATCCGCTGCTGCCAAAATTTGCCCAAATGGGACAAAATCCTAACATAACGTGATACGTCTTTTGAACGCACCCTCGGGGCCGCAATTGCCGCCTTATCCGTGAATGCGTTTGAGCATGTGGCAGACAAAATGGGAGCATTCCGAGCTGCATCCGCTGCTGCCAAAATTGGCCCAAATGGGACAAAATCCTAACACGCCGTGATACGTCTTTTGAACGCACCCTCGTGGCCGCAATTGCCGCCTTATCCGTGAATGCGTTTGAGCATGTGGCAGACAAAAGGGAGCATTCCGAAATGCATCCGCTGCTGATAAATTATTACAAATTCGGCAAAATCCTAACACGCCATGAAACGTCTTTGCAACGCACCCTCAAGGCTGCAATCCCCGCATTATCCGTGAATGCGTTTGAACTTATGGCAAAGAAAATAAGAGTAATTGGATCTTCTCCTGGTGCCAAAATTTTCACCAATCCTATGAAATCTTAACACGCTGAGATACAATTTCTTACGCTTGCTTAGATCTGCAATCGTGGCCTTTGACGAGAATGCATTTGAGCATAAGACAGATAACATAAGATCATCATGAGCATGGTTTGCTGCGAATTAAGCAGAAATCGAACAAAATCATACAAAGATGCGATGCGTGTTCATACGCGCTCTAAGGGCTTCAAGAGTCATTTTGCCGGTAGTGCATTTGAGCAGGTGGCAGATAAAATTAAATCATCTTGAGCCTAATTTACTGCAAAATATGCAGAAATCAAAAATATTATAAAAAGACCAGATTCACCATTTTGCGCACCATGTATTCTGCAAGCGCCATCTTCGCATTGAATGCAAACGAGCAAGTGGTAGACAAAATAAAAGTATTAAGAGCTGCATCAGCTGCTGCCAAAATTTGCCCAAATGGGACAAAATCCTAACACGCCGTGATACGTCTTTTCAACGCATCTTCGGGGCTGCAATTGCCGCTTTATAAGTGAATGCGTTTGAGCATGTGGCAGACAAAATGGGAGCATTCCGAGCTGCATCCCCTGATGCCAAAATTTGCCCAAATGGGACAAAGTCCTAATACGCCTTGATACGTCTTTTCAACGCACACTCGGATCCGCGATTGCCGCCTTATCCGTGAATGCGTTTGAGCATGTGGCAGACAAAATGGGAGCATTCCGAGCTGCATCCGCTGCTGATAAATTATTACAAATTCGGCAAATTCCTAACACGCCATGAAACGTCTTTGCAACGCACCCTCAAGGCTGCAATCCCCGCATTATCCGTGAATGCGTTTGAACTTATGGCAAAGAAAATAAGAGTAATTGGATCTTCTCCTGGTGCCAAAATTTTCACCAATCCTATGAAATTTTAACACGCTGAGATACAATTTCTTACGCATGCTTAGATCTGCAATCGTGGCCTTTGACGAGAATGCATTTGAGCATAAGACAGATAACATAAGATCATCATGAGCATGGTTTGCTGCGAATTAAGCAGAAATCGAACAAAATCATACAAAGATGCGATGCGTGTTCATACGCGCTCTAAGGGCTTCAAGAGCCATTTTGCCGGTAGTGCATTTGAGCAGGTGGCAGATAAAATTAAATCATCTTGAGCCTAATTTACTGCAAAATAAGCAGAAATCTAAAAATATTATAAAATGTCCAGATTCAATATTTTGCGCACCATATATTCTGCAAGCGCCATCTTCGCATTGAATGCAAACGAGCAAGTGGTAGACAAAATAGAAGTATTAAGATCTGCATCCGCTGCTGCCAAAATTATCCTAAATATGACAAAACCCAAACACGCCGTTATATGTCTTTTCAACGCATCTTCGGGGCTGCAATTGCCGCCTTATCCGTGAATGCGTTTGAGCATGTGGCAGACAAAATGGGAGCGTTCCGAAATGCATCCGCTGCTGATAAATTATTACAAATTCGGCAAAATCCTAACACGCCATGAAACGTCTTTGCAACGCACCCTCAAGGCTGCAATCCCCGCATTATCCGTGAATGCGTTTGAACTTATGGCAAAGAAAATAAGAGTAATTGGATCTTCTCCTGGTGCCAAAATTTTCACCAATCCTATGAAATCTTAACACGCTGAGATACAATTTCTTACGCTTGCTTAGATCTGCAATCGTGGCCTTTGACGAGAATGCATTTGAGCATAAGACAGATAACATAAGATCATCATGAGCATGGTTTGCTGCGAATTAAGCAGAAATCGAACAAAATCATACAAAGATGCGATGCGTGTTCATACGCGCTCTAAGGGCTTCAAGAGTCATTTTGCCGGTAGTGCATTTGAGCAGGTGGCAGATAAAATTAAATCATCTTGAGCCTAATTTACTGCAAAATAAGCAGAAATCTAAAAATATTATATAAAGACCAGATTCACCATTTTGCGCACCATGTATTCTGCAAGCGCCATCTTCGCATTGAATGCAAACGAGTAAAGGGTAGACAAAATAAAAGTATTAAGATCTGCATCCGCTGCTGCCAAAATTATCCTAAATATGACAAAACCCAAACACGCCGTTATATGTCTTTTCAACGCATCTTCGGGGCTGCAATTGCCGCCTTATCCGTGAATGCGTTTGAGCATGTGGCAGACAAAATGGGAGCGTTCCGAAATGCATCCGCTGCTGATAAATTATTACAAATTCGGCAAAATCCTAACACGCCATGAAACGTCTTTGCAACGCACCCTCAAGGCTGCAATCCCCGCATTATCCGTGAATGCGTTTGAACTTATGGCAAAGAAAATAAGAGTAATTGGATCTTCTCCTGGTGCCAAAATTTTCACCAATCCTATGAAATCTTAACACGCTGAGATACAATTTCTTACGCTTGCTTAGATCTGCAATCGTGGCCTTTGACGAGAATGCATTTGAGCATAAGACAGATAACATAAGATCATCATGAGCATGGTTTGCTGCGAATTAAGCAGAAATCGAACAAAATCATACAAAGATGCGATGCGTGTTCATACGCGCTCTAAGGGCTTCAAGAGCCATTTTGCCGGTAGTGCATTTGAGCAGGTGGCAGATAAAATTAAATCATCTTGAGCCTAATTTACTGCAAAATAAGCAGAAATCTAAAAATATTATATAAAGACCAGATTCACCATTTTGCGCACCATGTATTCTGCAAACGCCATCTTCGCATTGAATGCAAACGAGCAAGTGGTAGACAAAATAGAAGTATTAAGATCTGCATCCGCTGCTGCCAAAATTATCCTAAATATGACAAAACCCAAACACGCCGTTATATGTCTTTTCAACGCATCTTCGGGGCTGCAATTGCCGCCTTATCCGTGAATGCGTTTGAGCATGTGGCAGACAAAATGGGAGCGTTCCGAAATGCATCCGCTGCTGATAAATTATTACAAATTCGGCAAAATCCTAACACGCCATGAAACGTCTTTGCAACGCACCCTCAAGGCTGCAATCCCCGCATTATCCGTGAATGCGTTTGAACTTATGTCAAAGAAAATAAGAGTAATTGGATCTTCTCCTGGTGCCAAAATTTTCACCAATCCTATGAAATCTTAACACGCTGAGATACAATTTCTTACGCTTGCTTAGATCTGCAATCGTGGCCTTTGACGAGAATGCATTTGAGCATAAGACAGATAACATAAGATCATCATGAGCATGGTTTGCTGCGAATTAAGCAGAAATCGAACAAAATCATACAAAGATGCGATGCGTGTTCATACGCGCTCTAAGGGCTTCAAGAGTCATTTTGCCGGTAGTGCATTTGAGCAGGTGGCAGATAAAATTAAATCATCTTGAGCCTAATTTACTGCAAAATAAGCAGAAATCTAAAAATATTATATAAAGACCAGATTCACCATTTTGCGCACCATGTATTCTGCAAGCGCCATCTTCGCATTGAATGCAAACGAGTAAAGGGTAGACAAAATAAAAGTATTAAGATCTGCATCCGCTGCTGCCAAAATTATCCTAAATATGACAAAACCCAAACACGCCGTTATATGTCTTTTCAACGCATCTTCGGGGCTGCAATTGCCGCCTTATCCGTGAATGCGTTTGAGCATGTGGCAGACAAAATGGGAGCGTTCCGAAATGCATCCGCTGCTGATAAATTATTACAAATTCGGCAAATTCCTAACACGCCATGAAACGTCTTTGCAACGCACCCTCAAGGCTGCAATCCCCGCATTATCCGTGAATGCGTTTGAACTTATGGCAAAGAAAATAAGAGTAATTGGATCTTCTCCTGGTGCCAAAATTTTCACCAATCCTATGAAATCTTAACACGCTGAGATACAATTTCTTACGCTTGCTTAGATCTGCAATCGTGGCCTTTGACGAGAATGCATTTGAGCATAAGACAGATAACATAAGATCATCATGAGCATGGTTTGCTGCGAATTAAGCAGAAATCGAACAAAATCATACAAAGATGCGATGCGTGTTCATACGCGCTCTAAGGGCTTCAAGAGCCATTTTGCCGGTAGTGCATTTGAGCAGGTGGCAGATAAAATTAAATCATCTTGAGCCTAATTTACTGCAAAATAAGCAGAAATCTAAAAATATTATATAAAGACCAGATTCACCATTTTGCGCACCATGTATTCTGCAAACGCCATCTTCGCATTGAATGCAAACGAGCAAGTGGTAGACAAAATAGAAGTATTAAGATCTGCATCCGCTGCTGCCAAAATTATCCTAAATATGACAAAACCCAAACACGCCGTTATATGTCTTTTCAACGCATCTTCGGGGCTGCAATTGCCGCCTTATCCGTGAATGCGTTTGAGCATGTGGCAGACAAAATGGGAGCGTTCCGAAATGCATCCGCTGCTGATAAATTATTACAAATTCGGCAAAATCCTAACACGCCATGAAACGTCTTTGCAACGCACCCTCAAGGCTGCAATCCCCGCATTATCCGTGAATGCGTTTGAACTTATGGCAAAGAAAATAAGAGTAATTGGATCTTCTCCTGGTGCCAAAATTTTCACCAATCCTATGAAATCTTAACACGCTGAGATACAATTTCTTACGCTTGCTTAGATCTGCAATCGTGGCCTTTGACGAGAATGCATTTGAGCATAAGACAGATAACATAAGATCATCATGAGCATGGTTTGCTGCGAATTAAGCAGAAATCGAACAAAATCATACAAAGATGCGATGCGTGTTCATACGCGCTCTAAGGGCTTCAAGAGTCATTTTGCCGGTAGTGCATTTGAGCAGGTGGCAGATAAAATTAAATCATCTTGAGCTTAATTTACTGCAAAATAAGCAGAAATCTAAAAATATTATAAAAAGACCAGATTCACCATTTTGCGCACCATGTGTTCTGCAAGCGCCATCTTTGCATTGAATGCAAACGAGCAAGTGGTAGACAAAATAAAAGTATTAAGAGCTGCATCAGCTGCTGCCAAAATTTGCCCAAATGGGACAAAATCCTAACACGCCGTGATACGTCTTTTCAACGCATCTTCGGGGCTGCAATTGCCGCTTTATAAGTGAATGCGTTTGAGCATGTGGCAGACAAAATGGGAGCATTCCGAGCTGCATCCCCTGATGCCAAAATTTGCCCAAATGGGACAAAGTCCTAATACGCCTTGATACGTCTTTTCAACGCACACTCGGATCCGCGATTGCCGCCTTATCCGTGAATGCGTTTGAGCATGTGGCAGACAAAATGGGAGCATTCCGAGCTGCATCCGCTGCTGATAAATTATTACAAATTCGGCAAATTCCTAACACGCCATGAAACGTCTTTGCAACGCACCCTCAAGGCTGCAATCCCCGCATTATCCGTGAATGCGTTTGAACTTATGGCAAAGAAAATAAGAGTAATTGGATCTTCTCCTGGTGCCAAAATTTTTATCAATCCTATGAAATCTTAACACGCTGAGATACAATTTCTTACGCATGCTTAGATCTGCAATCGTGGCCTTTGACGAGAATGCATTTGAGCATAAGACAGATAACATAAGATCATCATGAGCATGGTTTGCTGCGAATTAAGCAGAAATCGAACAAAATCATACAAAGATGCGATGCGTGTTCATACGCGCTCTAAGGGCTTCAAGAGCCATTTTGCCGGTAGTGCATTTGAGCAGGTGGCAGATAAAATTAAATCATCTTGAGCCTAATTTACTGCAAAATAAGCAGAAATCTAAAATATTATATAAAGACCAATTCAACATTTTGCGCACCAATCGTTCTGCAATCGCCATGTTCGCATTGAATGCAAAGAGCAAAGGTAGACAAATAAAAGTATTAGATCTGCATCCGCTGCCTCCAAAATCATCCTGAATATGACAAAACCCAACACACCGTTATATGTCTTTTCAAACGCATCTTCGGGGCTGCAACTGCGCTTTATCCGTGAATGCGTTTGAGCATGTGGCAGACAAAATGGGAGCGTTCCGAGCTGCATCACCTGATGCCAAAATTTGCCCAAATGGGACAAAGTCCTAACACGCCTTGATACGTCTTTTCAACGCACACTCGGATCCGCGATTGCCGCCTTATCGGTGAATGCGTTTGAGCATGTGGCAGACAAATGGGAGCATTCCGAGCTGCATCCGCTGCTGCCAAAATTTGCCCAAATAGGACAAAATCCTAACAAACCGTGATACGTCTTTTGAACGCACCCTCGGGGCCGCAATTGCCGCCTTATCCGTGAATGCGTTTGAGCATGTGGCAGACAAAATGGGAGCATTCCGAGCTGCATCCGCTGCTGCCAAAATTGGCCCAAATGGGACAAAATCCTAACACGCCGTGATACGTCTTTTGAACGCACCCTCGTGGCCGCAATTGCCGCCTTATCCGTGAATGCGTTTGAGCATGTGGCAGACAAAAGGGAGCATTCCGAAATGCATCCGCTGCTGATAAATTATTACAAATTCGGCAAAATCCTAACACGCCATGAAACGTCTTTGCAACGCACCCTCAAGGCTGCAATCCCCGCATTATCCGTGAATGCGTTTGAACTTATGGCAAAGAAAATAAGAGTAATTGGATCTTCTCCTGGTGCCAAAATTTTCACCAATCCTATGAAATCTTAACACGCTGAGATACAATTTCTTACGCTTGCTTAGATCTGCAATCGTGGCCTTTGACGAGAATGCATTTGAGCATAAGACAGATAACATAAGATCATCATGAGCATGGTTTGCTGCGAATTAAGCAGAAATCGAACAAAATCATACAAAGATGCGATGCGTGTTCATACGCGCTCTAAGGGCTTCAAGAGTCATTTTGCCGGTAGTGCATTTGAGCAGGTGGCAGATAAAATTAAATCATCTTGAGCCTAATTTACTGCAAAATATGCAGAAATCAAAAATATTATAAAAAGACCAGATTCACCATTTTGCGCACCATGTGTTCTGCAAGCGCCATCTTTGCATTGAATGCAAACGAGCAAGTGGTAGACAAAATAAAAGTATTAAGAGCTGCATCAGCTGCTGCCAAAATTTGCCCAAATGGGACAAAATCCTAACACGCCGTGATACGTCTTTTCAACGCATCTTCGGGGCTGCAATTGCCGCTTTATAAGTGAATGCGTTTGAGCATGTGGCAGACAAAATGGGAGCATTCCGAGCTGCATCCCCTGATGCCAAAATTTGCCCAAATGGGACAAAGTCCTAATACGCCTTGATACGTCTTTTCAACGCACACTCGGATCCGCGATTGCCGCCTTATCCGTGAATGCGTTTGAGCATGTGGCAGACAAAATGGGAGCATTCCGAGCTGCATCCGCTGCTGATAAATTATTACAAATTCGGCAAATTCCTAACACGCCATGAAACGTCTTTGCAACGCACCCTCAAGGCTGCAATCCCCGCATTATCCGTGAATGCGTTTGAACTTATGGCAAAGAAAATAAGAGTAATTGGATCTTCTCCTGGTGCCAAAATTTTTATCAATCCTATGAAATCTTAACACGCTGAGATACAATTTCTTACGCATGCTTAGATCTGCAATCGTGGCCTTTGACGAGAATGCATTTGAGCATAAGACAGATAACATAAGATCATCATGAGCATGGTTTGCTGCGAATTAAGCAGAAATCGAACAAAATCATACAAAGATGCGATGCGTGTTCATACGCGCTCTAAGGGCTTCAAGAGCCATTTTGCCGGTAGTGCATTTGAGCAGGTGGCAGATAAAATTAAATCATCTTGAGCCTAATTTACTGCAAAATAAGCAGAAATCTAAAAATATTATATAAAGACCAGATTCAACATTTTGCGCACCAATCGTTCTGCAATCGCCATGTTCGCATTGAATGCAAACGAGCAAAGGGTAGACAAAATAAAAGTATTAAGATCTGCATCCGCTGCCTCCAAAATCATCCTGAATATGACAAAACCCAAACACACCGTTATATGTCTTTTCAACGCATCTTCGGGGCTGCAACTGCCGCTTTATCCGTGAATGCGTTTGAGCATGTGGCAGACAAAATGGGAGCGTTCCGAGCTGCATCACCTGATGCCAAAATTTGCCCAAATGGGACAAAGTCCTAACACGCCTTGATACGTCTTTTCAACGCACACTCGGATCCGCGATTGCCGCCTTATCGGTGAATGCGTTTGAGCATGTGGCAGACAAAATGGGAGCATTCCGAGCTGCATCCGCTGCTGCCAAAATTTGCCCAAATGGGACAAAATCCTAACATAACGTGATACGTCTTTTGAACGCACCCTCGGGGCCGCAATTGCCGCCTTATCCGTGAATGCGTTTGAGCATGTGGCAGACAAAATGGGAGCATTCCGAGCTGCATCCGCTGCTGCCAAAATTGGCCCAAATGGGACAAAATCCTAACACGCCGTGATACGTCTTTTGAACGCACCCTCGTGGCCGCAATTGCCGCCTTATCCGTGAATGCGTTTGAGCATGTGGCAGACAAAAGGGAGCATTCCGAAATGCATCCGCTGCTGATAAATTATTACAAATTCGGCAAAATCCTAACACGCCATGAAACGTCTTTGCAACGCACCCTCAAGGCTGCAATCCCCGCATTATCCGTGAATGCGTTTGAACTTATGGCAAAGAAAATAAGAGTAATTGGATCTTCTCCTGGTGCCAAAATTTTCACCAATCCTATGAAATCTTAACACGCTGAGATACAATTTCTTACGCTTGCTTAGATCTGCAATCGTGGCCTTTGACGAGAATGCATTTGAGCATAAGACAGATAACATAAGATCATCATGAGCATGGTTTGCTGCGAATTAAGCAGAAATCGAACAAAATCATACAAAGATGCGATGCGTGTTCATACGCGCTCTAAGGGCTTCAAGAGTCATTTTGCCGGTAGTGCATTTGAGCAGGTGGCAGATAAAATTAAATCATCTTGAGCCTAATTTACTGCAAAATATGCAGAAATCAAAAATATTATAAAAAGACCAGATTCACCATTTTGCGCACCATGTATTCTGCAAGCGCCATTTTCGCATTGAATGCAAACGAGCAAGTGCTAGACAAAATAAAAGTATTAAGAGCTGCATCAGCTGCTGCCAAAATTTGCCCAAATGGGACAAAATCCTAACACGCCGTGATACGTCAATTCAACGCATCTTCGGGGCTGCAATTGCCGCCTTATCCGTGAATGCGTTTGAGCATGTGGCAGACAAAATGGGAGCATTCCGAGCTGCATCACCTGATGCCAAAATTTGCTTTTCAACGCCTCTCGGACGCATTGCCGCCTTATCCGTGATCGTTTGAGCATGTGGCAGACAAAATGGGGAGCGTTCCGAAAATGCATCCGCTGCTGATAATTATTACAAATTCGGCAAAATCCTAACACGCCATGAAACGTCTTTGCAACGCACCCTCAAGGCTGCAAATCCCCGCATTATCCGTGAATGCGTTTGAACTTATGGCAAAGAAATAAGAGTAATTGGATCTTCTCCTGGTGCCAAAATTTTCACCAATCCTATGAAATCTTAACACGCTGAGATACAATTCTTACGCTTGCTTAGATCTGCAATCGTGGCCTTTGACGAGAATGCATTTGAGCATAAGACAGATAACATAAGATCATCATGAGCATGGTTTGCTGCGAATTAAGCAGAAATCGAACAAAATCATACAAAGATGCGATGCGTGTTCATACGCGCTCTAAGGGCTTCAAGAGTCATTTTGCCGGTAGTGCATTTGAGCAGGTGGCAGATAAAATTAAATCATCTTGAGCCTAATTTACTGCAAAATAAGCAGAAATCTAAAAATATTATATAAAGACCAGATTCACCATTTTGCGCACCATGTATTCTGCAAGCGCCATCTTCGCATTGAATGCAAACGAGTAAAGGGTAGACAAAATAAAAGTATTAAGATCTGCATCCGCTGCTGCCAAAATTATCCTAAATATGACAAAACCCAAACACGCCGTTATATGTCTTTTCAACGCATCTTCGGGGCTGCAATTGCCGCCTTATCCGTGAATGCGTTTGAGCATGTGGCAGACAAAATGGGAGCGTTCCGAAATGCATCCGCTGCTGATAAATTATTACAAATTCGGCAAAATCCTAACACGCCATGAAACGTCTTTGCAACGCACCCTCAAGGCTGCAATCCCCGCATTATCCGTGAATGCGTTTGAACTTATGGCAAAGAAAATAAGAGTAATTGGATCTTCTCCTGGTGCCAAAATTTTCACCAATCCTATGAAATCTTAACACGCTGAGATACAATTTCTTACGCTTGCTTAGATCTGCAATCGTGGCCTTTGACGAGAATGCATTTGAGCATAAGACAGATAACATAAGATCATCATGAGCATGGTTTGCTGCGAATTAAGCAGAAATCGAACAAAATCATACAAAGATGCGATGCGTGTTCATACGCGCTCTAAGGGCTTCAAGAGCCATTTTGCCGGTAGTGCATTTGAGCAGGTGGCAGATAAAATTAAATCATCTTGAGCCTAATTTACTGCAAAATAAGCAGAAATCTAAAAATATTATATAAAGACCAGATTCACCATTTTGCGCACCATGTATTCTGCAAACGCCATCTTCGCATTGAATGCAAACGAGCAAGTGGTAGACAAAATAGAAGTATTAAGATCTGCATCCGCTGCTGCCAAAATTATCCTAAATATGACAAAACCCAAACACGCCGTTATATGTCTTTTCAACGCATCTTCGGGGCTGCAATTGCCGCCTTATCCGTGAATGCGTTTGAGCATGTGGCAGACAAAATGGGAGCGTTCCGAAATGCATCCGCTGCTGATAAATTATTACAAATTCGGCAAAATCCTAAAACGCCATGAAACGTCTTTGCAACGCACCCTCAAGGCTGCAATCCCCGCATTATCCGTGAATGCGTTTGAACTTATGGCAAAGAAAATAAGAGTAATTGGATCTTCTCCTGGTGCCAAAATTTTCACCAATCCTATGAAATCTTAACACGCTGAGATACAATTTCTTACGCTTGCTTAGATCTGCAATCGTGGCCTTTGACGAGAATGCATTTGAGCATAAGACAGATAACATAAGATCATCATGAGCATGGTTTGCTGCGAATTAAGCAGAAATCGAACAAAATCATACAAAGATGCGATGCGTGTTCATACGCGCTCTAAGGGCTTCAAGAGTCATTTTGCCGGTAGTGCATTTGAGCAGGTGGCAGATAAAATTAAATCATCTTGAGCCTAATTTACTGCAAAATAAGCAGAAATCTAAAAATATTATAAAAAGACCAGATTCACCATTTTGCGCACCATGTGTTCTGCAAGCGCCATCTTTGCATTGAATGCAAACGAGCAAGTGGTAGACAAAATAAAAGTATTAAGAGCTGCATCAGCTGCTGCCAAAATTTGCCCAAATGGGACAAAATCCTAACACGCCGTGATACGTCTTTTCAACGCATCTTCGGGGCTGCAATTGCCGCTTTATAAGTGAATGCGTTTGAGCATGTGGCAGACAAAATGGGAGCATTCCGAGCTGCATCCCCTGATGCCAAAATTTGCCCAAATGGGACAAAGTCCTAATACGCCTTGATACGTCTTTTCAACGCACACTCGGATCCGCGATTGCCGCCTTATCCGTGAATGCGTTTGAGCATGTGGCAGACAAAATGGGAGCATTCCGAGCTGCATCCGCTGCTGATAAATTATTACAAATTCGGCAAATTCCTAACACGCCATGAAACGTCTTTGCAACGCACCCTCAAGGCTGCAATCCCCGCATTATCCGTGAATGCGTTTGAACTTATGGCAAAGAAAATAAGAGTAATTGGATCTTCTCCTGGTGCCAAAATTTTTATCAATCCTATGAAATCTTAACACGCTGAGATACAATTTCTTACGCATGCTTAGATCTGCAATCGTGGCCTTTGACGAGAATGCATTTGAGCATAAGACAGATAACATAAGATCATCATGAGCATGGTTTGCTGCGAATTAAGCAGAAATCGAACAAAATCATACAAAGATGCGATGCGTGTTCATACGCGCTCTAAGGGCTTCAAGAGCCATTTTGCCGGTAGTGCATTTGAGCAGGTGGCAGATAAAATTAAATCATCTTGAGCCTAATTTACTGCAAAATAAGCAGAAATCTAAAAATATTATATAAAGACCAGATTCAACATTTTGCGCACCAATCGTTCTGCAATCGCCATGTTCGCATTGAATGCAAACGAGCAAAGGGTAGACAAAATAAAAGTATTAAGATCTGCATCCGCTGCCTCCAAAATCATCCTGAATATGACAAAACCCAAACACACCGTTATATGTCTTTTCAACGCATCTTCGGGGCTGCAACTGCCGCTTTATCCGTGAATGCGTTTGAGCATGTGGCAGACAAAATGGGAGCGTTCCGAGCTGCATCACCTGATGCCAAAATTTGCCCAAATGGGACAAAGTCCTAACACGCCTTGATACGTCTTTTCAACGCACACTCGGATCCGCGATTGCCGCCTTATCGGTGAATGCGTTTGAGCATGTGGCAGACAAAATGGGAGCATTCCGAGCTGCATCCGCTGCTGCCAAAATTTGCCCAAATGGGACAAAATCCTAACATAACGTGATACGTCTTTTGAACGCACCCTCGGGGCCGCAATTGCCGCCTTATCCGTGAATGCGTTTGAGCATGTGGCAGACAAAATGGGAGCATTCCGAGCTGCATCCGCTGCTGCCAAAATTGGCCCAAATGGGACAAAATCCTAACACGCCGTGATACGTCTTTTGAACGCACCCTCGTGGCCGCAATTGCCGCCTTATCCGTGAATGCGTTTGAGCATGTGGCAGACAAAAGGGAGCATTCCGAAATGCATCCGCTGCTGATAAATTATTACAAATTCGGCAAAATCCTAACACGCCATGAAACGTCTTTGCAACGCACCCTCAAGGCTGCAATCCCCGCATTATCCGTGAATGCGTTTGAACTTATGGCAAAGAAAATAAGAGTAATTGGATCTTCTCCTGGTGCCAAAATTTTCACCAATCCTATGAAATCTTAACACGCTGAGATACAATTTCTTACGCTTGCTTAGATCTGCAATCGTGGCCTTTGACGAGAATGCATTTGAGCATAAGACAGATAACATAAGATCATCATGAGCATGGTTTGCTGCGAATTAAGCAGAAATCGAACAAAATCATACAAAGATGCGATGCGTGTTCATACGCGCTCTAAGGGCTTCAAGAGTCATTTTGCCGGTAGTGCATTTGAGCAGGTGGCAGATAAAATTAAATCATCTTGAGCCTAATTTACTGCAAAATATGCAGAAATCAAAAATATTATAAAAAGACCAGATTCACCATTTTGCGCACCATGTATTCTGCAAGCGCCATCTTCGCATTGAATGCAAACGAGCAAGTGCTAGACAAAATAAAAGTATTAAGAGCTGCATCAGCTGCTGCCAAAATTTGCCCAAATGGGACAAAATCCTAACACGCCGTGATACGTCAATTCAACGCATCTTCGGGGCTGCAATTGCCGCCTTATCCGTGAATGCGTTTGAGCATGTGGCAGACAAAATGGGAGCATTCCGAGCTGCATCACCTGATGCCAAAATTTGCCCAATTGGGACAAAGACCTAACACGCCTTGATTCGTCTTTTCAACGCACACTCGGATCCGCGATTACCGCCTTATCCGTGAATGCGTTTGAGCATGTGGCAGACAAAATGGGAGCGTTCCGAAATGCATCCGCTGCTGATAAATTATTACAAATTCGGCAAAATCCTAACACGCCATGAGACGTCTTTGCAACGCACCCTCAAGGCTGCAATCCCCGCATTATCCGTGAATGCGTTTGAACTTATGGCAAAGAAAATAAGAGTAATTGGATCTTCTCCTGGTGCCAAAATTTTCACCAATCCTATGAAATCTTAACACGCTGAGATACAATTTCTTACGCTTGCTTAGATCTGCAATCGTGGCCTTTGACGAGAATGCATTTGAGCATAAGACAGATAACATAAGATCATCATGAGCCTGGTTTGCTGCGAATTAAGCAGAAATCGAACAAAATCATACAAAGATGCGATGCGTGTTCATACGCGCTCTAAGGGCTTCAAGAGTCATTTTGCCGGTAGTGCATTTGAGCAGGTGGCAGATAAAATTAAATCATCTTGAGCCTAATTTACTGCAAAATAAGCAGAAATCTAAAAATATTATATAAAGACCAGATTCTCCATTTTGCGCACCATGTGTTCTGCAAGCGCCATCTTCGCATTGAATGCAAACGAGCAAAGGGTAGACAAAATAAAAGTATTAAGATCTGCATCCGCTGCTGCCAAAATTATCCTAAATATGACAAAACCCAAACACGCCGTTATATGTCTTTTCAACGCATCTTCGGGGCTGCAATTGCCGCCTTATCCGTGAATGCGTTTGAGCATGTGGCAGACAAAATGGGAGCGTTCCGAAATGCATCCGCTGCTGATAAATTATTACAAATTCGGCAAAATCCTAACACGCCATGAAACGTCTTTGCAACGCACCCTCAAGGCTGCAATCCCCGCATTATCCGTGAATGCGTTTGAACTTATGGCAAAGAAAATAAGAGTAATTGGATCTTCTCCTGGTGCCAAAATTTTTATCAATCCTATGAAATCTTAACACGCTGAGATACAATTTCTTACGCTTGCTTAGATCTGCAATCGTGGCCTTTGACGAGAATGCATTTGAGCATAAGACAGATAACATAAGATCATCATGAGCATGGTTTGCTGCGAATTAAGCAGAAATCGAACAAAATCATACAAAGATGCGATGCGTGTTCATACGCGATCTAAGGGCTTCAAAAGCCATTTTGCCGGTAGTGCATTTGAGCAGGTGGCAGATAAAATTAAATCATCTTGAGCCTAATTTACTGCGAAATAAGCAGAAATCTAAAAATATTATAAAAAGACCAGATTCACCATTTTGCGCACCATGTATTCTACAAGCGCCATCTTCGCATTGAATGCAAACGAGCAAGTGCTAGACAAAATAAAAGTATTAAGAGCTGCATCAGCTGCTGCCAAAATTTGCCCAAATGGGACAAAATCCTCACACGCCGTGATACGTCTTTTGAACGCATCTTCGGGGCTGCAATTGCTGCCTTATCAGTGAATGCGTTTGAGCATGTGGCAGACAAAATGGGAGCATTCCGAGCTGCATCCGCTGCTGCCAAAATTTGCCCAAGTGGGACAAAATCCTAACACGCCGTGATACGTCTTTTGAACGCACCCTCGGGGCCGCAATTGCCGCCTTATCCGTGAATGCGTTTGAGCATGTGGCAGACAAAATGGGAGCATTCCGAGCTGCATCCGCTGCTGCCAAAATTTGCCCAAATGGGACAAAATCCTAACACGCCGTGATACGTCTTTTGAACGCACCCTCGGGGCCGCAAATGCCGTCCTATACGTAAATGCGTTTGAGCATGTGGCAGACAAAATGGGAGCATTCCGAGCTGCATCCGCTGCTGCCAAAATTTGCCCAAATGGGACAAAATCCTAACACGCCGTGATACGTCTTTTAAACGCACCCTCGGGGCGGCAATTGCCGCCTTATCCGTGAATGCGTTTGAGCATGTGGCAGACAAAATGGAAGCATTCCGAGCTGCATCCCCTGCTGCCAAAATTTGCCCAAATGGGACAAAATCCTAACAAGCCGTGATACGTCTTTTCAACGCATCTTCGGGGCTGCAATTGCCGCCTTATCCGTGAATGCGTTTGAGCATGTGGCAGACAAAATGGGAGCATTCCGAGCTGCATCCCCTGATGCCAAAATTTGCCCAATTTGGACAAAGACCTAACACGCCTTGATTCGTCTTTTCAACGCACACTCGGATCCGCGATTGCCGCCTTATCCGTGAATGCGTTTGAGCATGTGGCAGACAAAATGGGAGCATTCCGAGCTGCATCCGCTGCTGCCAAAATTTGCCCAAATGGGACAAAATCAAACACGCCATGATAAGTCTTTTGATTTGAACGCACCGTCGCGGCGGCATTTCCGCCTTATCCGTGAATGCGTTTGAG
>JADFDV010000374.1:0-15009 GCA_019097775.1 Moniezia expansa | reverse complement strand
TGGTTGGATGAACTGTGATAAAACTCATATGGCTATTGCTACGAGAAAGTTAGCAGTGCAAACGCTGTGTCCTGATACGAATTAGATGACGGCAGTGTTGCTTTTTAACATGTGAAACATACCTTAAATGCCAAGCAAGTGAACATTAATTGTGTATAAGATACAGAAATCTATTCTATAAGGTAAATTTTAGCGCTAATATTCTGAATTTTTTTCAGTCATAGTAGAGATAATCACATTTTTAATGCATTTTTTAAAAAAATTAAGGTATCAGCGATTCTTTAAGCAACTCTACAAGAAAAATTGCTATATGACTACATGAGATCACTTTGCAATCAATTTGAACATTTTAGAAATATATAACAAGTTGAAAATGCAGGAATTTTGTTTAGAAAATAGATTTTTTTTATTAATTTTGTTTTAAAATTACTAGAAAAAGGTGTTTCTTTGCAGTTCATACATTTCTTACGATATATACGCGTTCGACTTTCATAAAACTTGCTTTGAAGAATGTGGTTATGTTTTAGTCAATACCGAATTGATAAATACCAATGCTTTCAATGTTCGCGCTTTTCCAACAAATTTCTTCTAACTATGAGTGCCTGCCTTGAAAAAAAACTCCTTTTTGGGTCCGTAGTACCAGGCTGAATTCTATTTCAAGTATTTCAAAATAAGACAGATCTGTTTTTAAGATAAATATCTCTTAGAAAAGACAAAACCAATTGTCGTAAAAAATGTGACAATTTTTTTTACTACTACATTAGGCGTATGAGTCTATGATCCTATCAAGTTAACCTGAAAATATTTTTATGACGATAAGTGAACAGGAAATTCCGAGGGCAAAAGTGGCCTGTAGGTTGTTTGCTTGGGTATGCTTGAAAAGTATATGATAGCCTTCAAGTATGCGAGAGTTCCTACACCGACTTAGAGCACGTGTCTGCGGCCGCAGTGGATGGGGCACGAAACGTGAATATCATCTTTATTTTTACCATTATTTAGGGAAACGGTTTCATAAAATGTCCATTTCTTGGGCAAAGAAAATCAAATTAAATCCTTGGTTTCCCAAAGCATTGAAAAACTTCCTATTTTCACCCCCTGTAAACGAATTCGATTTGAGTAAAGTTGCGTTTTAAAGTGCCTTTCTTATTTATTTCCAACACTGGCACGCTGAACATCAGATTAATTTTAACGTTAATAAATCTGTTGAAGCTTATTACCTGTTTGTGCATTGAGTAGCCTCAAACCCTATGTAGGATTTGCATTACTGAAAGTGCGTCAACGGTAGATTGGTTAGAAAGCAGCAGATTAGTCTCAATCAACTTGTCAATCCAAATGACCTAGAAGATACAGATTTATAGTGATTGTCAATGTTTGCAGTCTGAACATTAACTGATGGACTCTGTTCATTTTCACCAGCTACAACAGTACCCAGAAAAGGTCAGATATAAAGGACAAGTTTCGGTCGCGTATTGATCCTTACTGATTGTTGTCTTAATTTTCATTTTGCTACTGACAGCTTGTTACACTATATGCTGTGCTCAAAATTGAGGCTCCATTGTCCTTGCAGCATTCCAAGTAAAATTTACGGATTTCGTACAAAGTTGCATTAAAGATTTATATCCGGATTCAGCGAATTCTCACTATATGTAGAAATTCTAGCTGAAGGTGTGTGCTGCATCATTTGGTACTATCTCTATTTGACTTCTAGTGTTTCAATGTAATTTACGAAAAAAACTTGCGATGCATAATTTTTTTGCGATTTTTTTTCATGTTAAGCAATAGGCTTAGTTCATAAAAATGATGAAACAGACAAATGTCATCAACCTTGAGTTTTTGACGTTGGAAGGTGAGCGAGGTTCCAAAATAAGGACGACTCGAATAAACATTAATTCGGGATCATTATAGCAATCATTTGAAGCATTTGATTCTTAAACACTTGTTAACCGATTAAGGGCCAAGATTACTACCACCACTTACTTACCACTTGCAATGCCTTTACTCCGTTCTAAAAATTTTGATCGCTGAAGTATTTGACAAATAAATTCCTGTTTCTATCGCATGAAATTATGAAATTTCTATCAAAGTTTGATGATTTTAGACAAGAACAAGCACTTGAAAGCCTTTAAGTTTTGCCCTTGATATTGATATTTGGTATCAGTAATTCGAAATTAATGCATTGTTTCAGCATTAATGGGACTATACTGTCATAAATTTGTCTACTTATATTAAGAAAAAAACTTATGTTTGCACCCTCAAATTTAATCATAACATTCCAGCTTGAATCAGAAAACACTAAAAGTGTTTGGTGACCTGAAAAAGATTATAATAATCAACTTATTGATCAATTTTGACCGCTCCTGACAAACTGTTTGTTCGGCAAATTCCTTGATGGATTTACCAATAAGAAAAGTGAAGAACACAAAGGACTAATTTGTTAAGGAATAAAATAGAAGACAAGGCTCAAAAGAAGGACTATTTATTTTCAACCGAACCTTCCAACCTATATAGGATAAAGCGTTGTCCCTACTTTATGGCAATGCAGCTCAGACGACTGATTGAATAGGCAAAAGATGGCTGCCAAATCATCTAGAATATGTGGACCAAGTAGGATTGCAGCTGTCAGATTAATGGATCATCTAGCAACAACGTCGCGTAAAACTGAAATGTGAATTTTATCAGAAAACCTTTGACTGTAATTTGGTGCCAACAAAGATCAAACGTCCCTCGAAGTAGCAGGAACGTGCCTCCAACTTCCAATACCTAGACTTCATAAGCCAAGACACTGATGAACCAGATGGAGCAGTGAAATCTAAACTAGTCAGGGTAAAAGGGTAGCTTACAAGAATTCTAACATTCCCGCTTTCAAGAAGTCTATACAATAACCTAAAAGTGACTCTGGCAGGCATTTTTGACAGCACTACAGTCACGTTCAGATTATCTACCATTGCATTTAGAGTAAAAAGATTAAAATTGACTAAAACTAATTTAAAATATAACTTGACGTCTAATTCTTGGTTCGTACTCACGAAAAGCCGAAAATTGATAGGGACTTTGAGAGTGGCAACCAATGCGTGGTTTAAACAGGCAACGAAGATGAAATTATGTGAGAGTAACTTTAAGAAAAGAAAACCTGAGAAAGTCTCACACACAAGAAATTGGTCGCCTAAGGTTATTAAAGGAGAGAAAGAAATATGGCAAGAGCCCATTTACACATGGCTAATTGATCCAAAGGAAAGCCTTTAAGGTCTAAATAATAACAATGCACCTAGATTTATAGGCATTGCAAATTGCTTTAGATGCTTTGCCACAATGAAGGGGGGTGCACAGACGCGCAAAACAAGACCTTTGAGAAGAAGGGCAAATAAATGAATAGATACTGGAATATAAGCTAAAGTGCCTCGTAAGACACTGTCTTAAAGAATGCGAGGCTCTAGAGCGACTAAAGTGACATTTTAGGGATTGTCACTTCTTGGTTGCAAACGCAGAAAGTTTATAGTCAACAAAAAAGAGAAAAAGTCTAAACGATGCAGCAGAAAAATTGAAAGAGCTGGTCACTATCGAGGAAAAAATATAGGGTGAAAGGCACGAAAATTGACCACAAAGAATATATTATAGAGGAGGATTAATAACACAACTCCCCTATCACGTCTGCAAACAGTGCTCACCCAGTAGAAAATAAATAATGAATCACATTTATGTGAAACACAAGTGGTCGTCTATTAGAAAAGAATACCTAGAGAGACGAGGACAATAAACGCCCATTGACCATAAGCGACACTTAGAAGATTCGATAGCAGAGGAGGTGCCGCATGGAAAAGCAACTGAAGTATGAATTATTTTCCGTTACCTCGTAACCACGTCTAGAAAGGACAAGGGAACCAAAGATGTCAATTTGATTGCTGTGTTGCTATATATTTCAGCCGACATATGCATTTCATTGGTGAACGAACTCTTTATATTTTAGTTATACCCCCTAATAAGTCAATGGAATTTGCAAAGTTGTTATAAATTAATAAAAAATGAGCACCAGAAATCAGAAATTGCAGTCAAATGTCAAGCAAAGATCCGACTATACAGCTAGGGCTTAGTATTTTATCAGAAATGGTGAAATGAGAAATGGTGATTGGATCGATTAAGTGCATAGGTTCTCGCGTGCGCTTCTATTTCTGCTATTTTTTGCCCTGAGAATCAGAAGTTGCATATCTCAAAGGAAAAGCGGATACGTTATCATTGCGCAGATAAAAATTATCAAAATATCAAATGACAAATATCAACATTCAAGTGACATATCAGGCCAAATTTTTTGCTAATTAACCAACTCCACCCTAGTCACAGATGCAAGCTAGCAATCTTCAGTTATCATTATCAGAATTCTGCGACTACCCAAGTAACCCTTCGTTCAGGAAAGAAAATGTATGAAAAACTTGCTGGATCTCAGAGGAAGGTGAACACAAACAAGAAGATAATAATGGTCCCGAATTTCAGATTGATTCTCCCTACAGATAGCTTTATAGTGAGGGAGAGATAGCAGCTGCCGTTGGATTCTACAGTGAACCCAGGGGCACACATTGCGTCCTTAGAACTCGCTCGGTTCTTGCAAAGACTTGCCGACTTTGTTCAAAACTGCCCACCTGCATACTGAACGGGCAGCTTTTGCCCTATCGCAAGGCTCTAATACAAAATAAGGTTTATTGGCGACCGATTACACAATTCAAAACTCTTGGACTCTATGAAAGAGAACTGACCTTTAACAAAAATCTTAAAGGAAACCGAGATGTGTGCCTGTTCCTCAGGCGGAAGACATTTGATTGTGGCGTTAACCGGTATGGGATGATCACATCGCACAAATATAGCCCAACGACCAAAATCAAACTGGTTGTAGTAATTGATGAAGCTAGTCAAAAGCTTACTCAGTTTGGAAGTGTTTGAACTAAGTAGGTCTCCAACCTTGTGTTAGAAATGGTTCAGAGTTGAGGGTCAGTTGCCTAAACGATCAAACATGAATCGCAAGGGCACTTCAATTTTGCAATTCTCATCATGATTAGGTTGGAGGTTAAGAGTCTGAAGATGATAGTTCTGTTGCCCATCAAAGGAACGGAGTGGATTACACCCTGCATTTGGGCTCCATCGAAAATGTTTTGGATCAGTCGTCATGGTGTTTCTGCCAAATTTTAAAAGAAATATGTTTAGGAGATGTTACGTGGCAGCAAAAGTACCGAATCATCCTTCAAACTTGTCCGAGAATTTTTCGCTTCAGCTGCTGCTGCTGCTGAATATCTGCGCTTCAATTTTAAATGGTGTCTTTACTTTGATTCGCACGGGACTAAACGAAATTCACAGTTTCAAATTTTTGACTAGTATGAATAGAACTGACAGTGATTTTGTTAGTTATATGAAAAAAATATTGATTTATTGATATTATTGTTAATTGGCTAATTTCGTCGATTGTGGGTTACTTTATTGAGGATTTTAGCAAATCTCTGCCAGTTTTGGGGCATTGACGGCAAATGATTGATGAAAAATTAAAACATGATATGTGTTGCTCTACACAACTTATGGAAGGTAATCAACCATGGCATATCTCCGAATCTGAATCCTTTATTCCGTTGTCTCATTGTGAACGGAAAAAAACAGTGAATATGAATCCAATCATTGACTGAGCTGTGTTGGCCACCCATGATACATCACTTGCTAAAACAGAGGCATTAGCAATAAGCTTTGAAATATCTCATCTTTGTACACATTTCATAATTTAAGTTTTTAACTTTTATTATCTATGCATGCAGCCTCTTACTCTGCAAAGGTGATGTTGTTTGGCAAACTTAGCACTTTGAAAGAAATATAGCCACAAATATGAAAATCGAGTTTCAACTTATACATGCAACTGCTTGAAAGTGTTCAAGAAAATTCACCAATCATTTCTTAAATAAATATGTAATGCGGATCTTGCTTTAATTAAGATATTTTATACAATTGTTTTTTTAAGTATGGAAACTTTTCCTTTTTATATTTTGATTCCCGACTCTTATCAGTCGTAGGATTAGATGTGGCATTTCACAAAATTGATAAGCGTTAAAGAGCCGTTTCGTAGTTGCCCTGGTACAATGCAAGATCTCCTATAAATTAATTGAGGGCTGTTTCTAATAAAAACAGATATTCTCAGTCGAATCAAAAGTTATCTGATTCTCCACTTAGTGCTCAAAATTCAAGCCCTTGTGCAAACCAATTTCTTCCTGGGATATAAAATACCGATTTTAAAGAAGCATGAGGAGATCGCTAGGCTTTGTAAACACATTAAGATAATTTGACCTGCTAACAATCTGAAATCATGACCTGGCCGAGCAACATTTTCTATCCTCTTCTAAATCTTTTCCATGCATTTATTCTTATTTTTATTAAGGAAAATTGATTGATCTTGCATTTTTTGGAACGCTGTGCGAAGCCAATTAAAAATGTACTTTTGAATTT
Organism: Moniezia expansa; assembly: GCA_019097775.1. Taxonomy (NCBI): domain Eukaryota; kingdom Metazoa; phylum Platyhelminthes; class Cestoda; order Cyclophyllidea; family Anoplocephalidae; genus Moniezia; species Moniezia expansa. The sequence continues at coordinate 8,541 of JADFDV010000374.1, read as the reverse complement.
AAAAATATTGAATGCTTGCAACTATCAGTGATTGAAAGGATAGTTGCAACGCTGCCCGAAAATTATGTTCTGTACATCAAAATTGAAACTCAATGATTATTCATGAAAGGACTTTAATTAAAAGTCGAGTATCTTTTACAAATCGTAACGCTTGGTAAGGTAATTAGGGAAGAAAACCACGAGAAAAATGAAAAACAATCTCTCTATTATCAATTTACTCATTCCCTTAAGCAATGCATTTTAGCAGCTCTATATCCTTTCTTTCGGAAAAATTTTCCCTTTATATTCAGAGTCAGCGCCACTATTTGGGACAAAAGCTATGTTAACTAAAAATAGATTCATCAGAATTTCGCAACCCACGCCATAACGATGGCTCATTCAATTGATCACATAAATTAGGTGCTTCAGTTAATATTTGATCCCATGAATAGCTCAAAAATAAGATTTCTTGTTCTTTGTTATTTTTTCCATAAAAAACAAGAAAATAATCCACATGCTTTAAAAATGCATTTAACTAAAGTAGACTTTAGATAAGATTGTTCATTGATAAAGGTCTGATCAAGCTAATTTTACGTGTTTAACCTGCCACCAATCTTAGAATTGTGCTTACATTCATTAATTAGATCAGGTCCAGCAGTTAAATAAAATAAACTTCTCTAAATAAATTGGAATTTCGTCAAAGAAGAAAGGGCTAAATCAACGCTATTAGAACAGACATTCTTCAAAATGTATCCAACGTTAAAACTGCTTGACAATAAAAAGTTCCATCATGGATTCAGATAATACTTTATTAATAGGCACCCCAGGGTTAATATGAAAAAAATTTAGCAAACATAACATACGCTTTTGCCTGCAATGGATGCTGCGTGTGAAGTAATTTTTGTGTCAGATATGTTCTAACTCACATTTTTATACTCGTAGATTAGTTTGGTAGTCAGTGATACATTTAAGTGGTTCAAAGTGATTTTAAGTTTAAAACCGACTGAAAGCATAAAAATTCAAAATTATTCTGTAGAAATAAAAAATAAAAAATGTTGAAATTCCTTTCTTACCACAACGTTGAGCTTAATTATTTTTTATCTTTTGATTTGCTTTCTGCTTCCTCAAGTATTGACTGCTGTGTGCTTTGTCAAGAAAATTTAAACTTGATTTCTTGTTACTCATTCGCTATTGACTATTTTGTAGGGCAATTGATGGTTCTTAAACACAGAGAATTTGAAACCCTTAAAATATTAAACTAAACTAATTGAGTTAAGTCTTACAAAATTTGTTAAATTCAAATACCGTTTATATTTGAATCCGCTGTGCTTTTTTACACTAGAAGGTTAAAAGGTTGGCAATTTGATAAACATTATAAGAAAGCAAGTCATAGTAGTGCATATTGAAATAAAATATCCCAAACAACGTGCTGATAGATTCGATCAGTTGATTAAAAGACTTCCTTTTAATTTAAGTTAGTTTTCTTATAAAAGTAAAATATATGTTGAATGTTAATTTGCACAAGGTATAAGTACTAAGATAATTGATTGTAAATTTAGCTGCACTGTGGCACACCGATTGAAAAAGCGGTGTGTTTTAGGGCAGCGAATGTGACTTTGATTTTCAAGAATCATTATAATCTTTTGAGTAAACCTCAAACATGCATTGTGCATGGCTGCGGTACAATGCGAATTGGTAGGCATGAGGAGGTTTAAGGCACATAACTTTGGTAAAATTTAAATTAATGACAACTTCAATAAAATCTTCATTACCATGAGAATGTATTATCTAAGGAAGATTCACTTACATGACGCATTATTAATGATTCGACAATAATTCGGTTTAGGCATGGTTAAAGGTCTGAGAATCTTACACATCTGAAAATTGATGATGGTAAAAGATAGCATCTTCAGATACCTCAAAATTAAAGAAATTACAGGCAAAGGATCAAACATTCGTTGATGTATTTTATCAAATAAGCGATATCCTCAAAGAGCTAGTTTGAATTAAGCAATAATATCTCGACTTGATCTACAGGCAAATCGATCTAAAAAGGAAAGCTTCTTTGATGCTTCTTTGCTTAATCAAATCGGCTTACAAACTGGCATCAGAGCACCCATCACTGTTTATTACAGTTAAACAAATTCAGGCTTTTTGCCCGGATATTCGTCAATCGTTCAAGCCAAATAAATTATTAAATTGACGAAACCATCAAACACTATTTGCACAACCTTTGTTCAAACATATCTTTTCGTTTGATAAATCTATCCAATTATAAAAAATTGTTAGACTTTGCAATTTGAGGTTTATAATTTTGCTAAAGTAATTTTATTTGCAAATTGAAGTTTTGAAGTATATTCTTCATCCATTAAGAGTGAAATATGTGCCCTAATTAAGTTTCGCCAAAAAAATTATTTTGTAGATTTGATGCATAGTAAGAAAAATTAAATTAATGAACAATAAACGTGGAAAAAAAATAGCAAGAAGAAAAGGCTTCACACCTTGCAAACTTTTGCATTATATTTTTTTATCGTTAATTAGACACACAAATTTAGAAATCACACAAAAGTCAAGGGAAATTAATTTGAAAAACGTATGCTCTATCTATTTATGCTGATTTCTCTTTCGATATCCAGACCAATGAACAACATGAAATCAAATCGTTCAAAACCATTCGGCTGTGATCTAAGTAATGCAGACAAAATAATGTTTAATGAATTTTATTAAAGGAAGATTATCCTTTTTTTCAACTACGTTAGTTTGGTAAATTAAATAGGTCGTTGACAGACCAAAACAAGCTCATCACTTCTTGTATTACTTAATGATGACCGAGTTTGACACAAGCTGATCAAAAAAATTTGCTTGTGTTGAAAGTCAGTAGATGCCATCAGTTTAAGAAAACAGGAGCTTGTTTGAGCAATCAAATGAAATGATTGATAAGCGGAGTTATAAACTAAATATATCTCAGAATAAGATCAATATATAGGAGTGTGGACACGCATCGCATTCGCACAAATGAAAATAGAAGATTCGGTTTCACTGTTACACAAACCGATTTTAGGCACTACTTTGCGGATTGACCAATAACAACTGCTGTGCTTCTCTAGCACGTATATTTCCTATGCAACTTGTGAAGAGTGATAAAGGTTACACATGTGCATAACTGATAGCATATTTCCGTTGGCACGAATCTGGTCTTGAATCTGTGAATCTCTTATCTTCGAATGTATACTAAATTTTTAAACGGTCAGAAAACTAACGTCTACTTTCGATTTTAATTAGCCTAATGTGCAATAATGGTAATGCACCGCCGTAGGTTTGCGGTTAATTGGGCTTTCGATTATATGCTGGCACATTCTGGCATACCTAGAAGGCTCAGATTTTTTATAATTAGACTTTGTTCACTATTCTAATGGCTTTTTCTTCAACACTTCTGAAAAATTACAGCTTATACTATCACTTTTCTCCGTAAATTTTATTTTTTTGGCCCCATCAACATTATGGTTTTCATCTTTAACTTTCCAAGTGTTATTGCAGCATTCCTAAATCTATTAGTATAAATTTCATCAGCATTCATGCTTGCAACAGTGTTCCCTTGGGTGTCCACCATTTTATCATGTTAAAGTTAAACCTTTCTTTTATTCTGCGGTCAAAAGAGCCGCTTTTCTGTCCACAAAGCCTTATTGTGGATTACTCATTTGCCTTCCCTAGATTAGAATATTATTCGATAACCGTGGCAGCGTTAAGGGTTCAATTTCTTTTTAGCATTTCAAAAAACCCGTCCTACTACGTCAATAGCAATATGCTAATATCTTTTGTTGCTAATTTTACTGTTCCTTTATTCTTGTGTATTTCCTTTAATGTCTTCCAGCAATTGCTCATTTTATTTCACTAAGCCATTGAACATCACTGCAAGTTCATTAGTCATTCAATCTTTTGTCTAACAACATTTTCTGTTTACATGTTATTCATTCCCTTAGCTGCCAGCTGCCCTCCATCTATGGTCAAAGTTTGATAGCGATCCTCTGCACGTCGGTTTTGATTTTTTGTATTCCTTATCTGCTTTGCTGCTATTTATTTGTCTAATTTGCATTTGCAGTGCTCCAATGCTTATTTCATTGCACTTAGCCCACTCAGAATTCCAAAGAATCTTCTGTATAGACCCAAGTTTATGTCGATTTCCCGGTTTCTTTCTTATTCTCAGAGAAAAGCACACCTGGTTGGTTCAGCATTGTCAATCCAATTTCGCTGATTGATCTGCCTTGGTAGTTCACCTAGGAAATTGACGTAATCTTATTTGCAAGGATTCCATCTAATCACTATAAAGGCACAAATTAGCTTGAAAAGAATTATCTTGAACCTCTCGCGCCCTGATTGCGTTCTCTAAATTCTACCAAAATAAAGCAAAGCACTCGGATGACACAAAAGTTAAACGCGTTTTGATGATAAGAGACACTGTCTTTAAAATAAATTGACAGATTTTAAGAAGCCTTCTTCTTACCATATTTGTTCAGGCAGAATAATATTAGAATAGAAATGTACATCCGGGAAAAGGTAAAAGGAATTAAAATATCTTAGCAACTTGTGAATTTCACCTCGATTTATGGAATGAGACTGTTGATTCGGCATCCTACCAATTCTCGATTGCTCGCTCTTCAATAATATTAAATCAAAAGTAAAAGGAAATTGTTAGGGTTTTTTGAAATTGCAAGAGTTTAATGAAATTCAACAGCATTACTGTTGAAAAAAATATTGATTTTGCTTCAAATTTTTTATTGCAAAGCTTGGATGCATGTTCTGGTCTCTATCAATTTAAATACTTGGGTTTTAACGGATTTATTACATTTGATCAATAAAATTTCAATTGTTTTAAGAGCCAACGTAAATTAAATTCGTATTTATTAGCATGCCATCTACAGGAACATGAACAATTGGCTTCAGTTAGAACGACAGAAATTTGATCATCGTGAAACAACTGATCTTCATTTTGATTGTTCTTATGGATTGAAGCAAGGGCTAGTGATTTTATAGATTTTTTTTGTATCAAGACAAAACTTAAACTTGAAATATGGATTTTAACGTGGAAAAGTGCATAGTTGACTAGAAATGCAAGTTTTACACTTAAATTTTTATATTTCGGCATTGAATTTACTCTCCAACAGCAAATCACAATATTTTTGGCTCAAATTCTTTAACTGAAATGCATAAACTAATATTTTTCCAATCTCAATCAGATATGCTGACAATTTTAATGTTAAATTCTTTAGAATGTTGTTGTAAAACCTTTTATACAATAAGCTGAATATATTTAAATCATGCACATGCTTTACAATACACTCAGGTTATTTCGTATAGGTTGCAGTACTTAAGAAACATGTAAGAAATTTCTGTTCAGATAATAGATGACCGGGCAATTTTTGACAAATTTTAAATAAATTTAGAGAACTGAAATGGTCTTTGGGCCTCTGAAAAGTTAGCGATCCTGGCCAGTTTCTGAAAGGTTGCACCTGTCTTCTACTCTTGGCAATATTTTCAGGACCTACTCCAAAATACAGTTGCTTAGGTATTAGTTTACTCCCTTTAGACTCTGAAGCGTCTTAAGAAGTTCGTTTCGCAAAGTTAGTTGAATTTCTACCCCTTGCCAGTATAAGAACTACCTTGAACCATCACTAACTCAAAATACGCCAAGTATTTTTTCTCCTTTACCAGTGACGTACAATCTGAGTTCAGTTGGGATAAACTGCATTAGGAATGCCAATGCATTCCGGTCACTACGCCATTTGTACTAAATCAATTCATTTTTTTCTAAGTGTTAAGTATTTGTTTTACCACTTTTAAGACCAATCAAATTTGATAAAGGGCTCAGTGAACAGCTGTGCTGACGCATTCGATTTTTCAAAAATGCAACAATCACTCATAGATATCAGGTTGGAATTATATTAAATGCGCTGGAAGTTGTGTTTTGGAAACAAACATATGCAACGCATTTTATTATGCCCGAGAATCTAAGAAACGTCTGCCATACATACTTGCCACTGAGGCATAACAAATGCCTGTTTCTATGCTAAGGCCGGCCTTTCGCTTTACAGCTATCAGGGTCACAAACGCAATATGGTCACCTCAGCAGTTAAATAAACTGTCACATTATCATTCCCGCTGCTGATGATTGGTAATTAAAAACGCATGCATTCGAAAATTTAGCTTGAATTGATTAATTAGAATATAGTATTTATGAATTCCAAGCGAAATCATTTTAATGAAAATAAAAAACGAAATGCATGGCATGTTAGTACCTTGAACTGAGTTCCTGACAAATTACAGATAAAAATAACATGTTAATTTAATTTTTAATTTACTATGATTGCAAATCAGACACAAATGGCAAAATAAAGAAAGGTTCATAACATGAAAAAACCTTATCAAATATCGTTTGTGTGAAATTTCCTGCGGACCTAGATCTGAATATTACTGCTTTTCAGTTCTCTTCCAAGCTTAAGACATATTGGGCAATAATCATACTGGCAGAATCCTCATAGGCTCACAGTTTATTGACCCTTTTAAAAGTCAGTATACATTTGAAGATTAGAGATGCACAGATGCAAGACCAGATTTATGCCAACGGAAATGTGATTTCAGTTACACACATGTGTAATCTTTATCTTTTTTCACAAGTTGTATAGAAAATATAAGTGCTAGAGAAGCATAGCAGTCGCAATTGTTAAATCTGCAGAGCGGTATCTAAAATCGGTTTTTGTAATAGTGAAACTGATTCTCCTATTTTTATTAGTGTGAACCCGATGCATGTCTGCACTTCTATACATTTATCTTGTACTAAGAAACAATTGATTTGTAACTCCGCCCATCAATACTTTCATTTGATTGCTCAAAGTAGCTTCGGTATTCATGAACTAGAAATTTATCTAACTAGATAATTGTTACCATTTTCTAACATTCAACACAAGCACAATTTTTTTCTGACCAGATTATGTTTACTCCCTCATCATTTTACGACGAAAGAAATGAAAATCTTTTTTTGAAGGAGAAGAGAAAACAAGAAAGAGTGGGTCGAAATTATCTGCGGCACTCTCTTCTGAATTGTCCGTTTACAACCTATTTATTTAAAAAAAGTTAACGTAGTTGAAAAAAGGACCATCTTGTTTAACTAAAACCTTTAGGCATTAAATTTTTTATCACAGTTATCACAGTTAAATAAGTTTCGATCAAATCTACAAAAATATTTTTTGGCGAAACCTTATTTGGTCACATATTTCACTCTTATTTGATGAAAATTCATTTAAAAAAATGACTTTGGTATAATTACAGCCTTCGATATCAAATTCTAATCAAAATGAAAAGCCATGCTTAAAGCAAATTTGTGCGAATAATATTTGACGGTTTTGTCAATTCGATGATGTATTCGACTTGAATGAATCTGAAATTATTTAACTGTAAGCCGAACGGATTAGGTGAAGAAGCAACAAAAAAGCTCTCAAGTCGAAATATTATTGTTAAATTCAAAAAATCACTTAGTATAACTCAACGTATTTTTAATCCTTTGCTTGCGAAAAATTTCAGCAAATGTTGTCGATGTTTAAAAATTTCGCGCGATCACTCCTTGCATCAACTGAATTATTTAAGTTAATCTACCTCAGATATTATAAACCTTACGGTCACGAAAACTATACTTAATTTGCTATTTATTTAGATTCAATTACAGCTTTTTGCCCTAAGCCTTCCTTACCCATGTGCATTATACCACAGCCATGCGCCAAAACAATAGAGGAAAACATAAAAAAAGTTTTTTGTTTGAGGTTTGATATTTACTGCCTTAATAACACACCGCATCTTCAATCAGTGTGCAACGAAGCAGCTAAACTGATGTACGAATGTCTTGGTATTTATACCTTATGCGAATCACCAATCAAATGCAGTTGAATTCCATGAAAATTGACTAAAATTAAAGGAACATCATAAAATCAACTGTTATAAATTATGGACACGTTCTTAGGTGAATAAATTTCAATATACACCCATATGACCTGTTTTCCTATGATATTTATTAAATTGCAAAATTTTTGCGTTTCCAGCGCAACAACAGTACAGTAGATTCGAGTAAAAAAATTATTTCAAACTAAATAATTGTGTTAGACACAACTCAATTGGTTGAGTGTAAGATTTTAGATGTTTAAAGTTCTCTTGTTTTAGAATTAGCAATAAACATACGAATATGTCAAAAGGGATCGGTGACATGAGATCAAGTTTGAATTTGTTTGTTAAAGCACACAGCAGTCAATACTTAAGGAAGCTAATCAAAAGGCATTTCAATTTTTTTTCATTCTTAATTTCTGCAGAATAATCTAAAATTTTAATGCTTTTAATCAGTTTCAATCTAAAAATCACTTTGAACCACTTAAATGCATGACTGGCTTCCAGACTAATCTACGAGTATAAAAATGTAAGAACATATCTGATGTTCAGCATGCAGTTTGACACAAGAATCATTTGGCACACAGCATCCATTGCACAAACTACATGTTTTGTTTGGTGAAATGTCAGTTTTTT
>JADFDV010000372.1:0-12223 GCA_019097775.1 Moniezia expansa | reverse complement strand
TTTAGTTTTCTACTTATAATTTTGTACGCTTTCTATTGATTCTTTTGTTGTTTAGCATATTTCAGTACTTATCTTTGCGTATTTGATGATCTCTTTCATTCTGATTTATTAAGTTTGCATTTGCTTAATAGTTTAACATTGCAATGCACATTTAAACATAAACGTCCATTGCTTTCCTATGTTAATAGTCAATATTTATTCAATCTTCATCTCTGTATCTAAAATGCAATGAACATGTACATTTGAATTTGGTTTGCATTTTAATCAAAATCGTTTGTATTTCTACATGATGATTCTGTAATTGACTAATTAGCCTAATTGCTTAAAATAAATTTGCATCATTGTACTGCATCGTTACTGCGAAATTCAACTTTGTTTATCGAATATCTGCAACTGCTTATTATTTTATTCATTGCACATTAATTTATGGAATTCCTTTAGTTTTCTACTTATAATTTTGTACGCTTTCTATTGATTCTTTTGTTGTTTAGCATATTTCAGTACTTATCTTTGCGTATTTGATGATCTCTTCTCATTCTGAGTTAGTAAGTTTGCATTTGCTTAATAGTTTGACATTGCAAGGGCACATTTAAACATAACGTCCATTGCTTTCCTATGTTAATAGTCATATATATTCAATCTGCGCATCACTGAATCTAAAATGCAATGAACATGTAACTTTGAATTTGGTTTGCATTTAAATAAAAATCGTTGTATTTTACATGACTGATTCTGTAATTGACTAATTAGCCTAATTGCTAAAATAAATTTGCATCATTGTAACTGCATCGTTACGTGCGAAATTCAACTTTGTTTATCGAATATCGCAACTGCTTATTATTTTATTCATTGCACATTAATTTATGGAATTCGTTTAGTTTTCTACTTATAATTTTGTACGCTTTCTATTGATGCTTGTGTTGTTTAGCATATTTCAGTACTGTCTTTGCGTATTTGATGATCTCTTTCATTCTGATTTATTAAAGTTTGCATTTGCTAATAGTTAAACATGGCAATGCCAGCATTTAAACATAAAAGTCCATGGCTTTCCTATGTTAAATAGTCAGTATTATTCAATCCTCATCGCTGGATCTTGAAAGTAAGGCAATACATGTACTTTGAATTGGTATGCATTTGAAATAAAAATCGTTTGTATTTCTACATGATGATTCTGTAAATTGACTAATTAGCCTAAGGGCTTAAAATGAAATTTGGCGATGCAGTGTACTGCATCGTTACTGCGAAATTCAAACTTGGTTTATCGAATATCTGCAAACTGCTTATTATTTTATTTCATGCACATAATTTATGGAATTCCTTTAGTTTTCTACTTAAATTTTTGTACCGTTTCCTATTGATGCTTGTGTTGTTAGCATATTTCAGTACTTGTCTTTGCGTATTTGATGATCTCTTTCAATTCTGATTTATTAAGTTTGCATTTGCTTAATAGTTTAACAATTGCAATGCACATTTAAACATAAACGTCCATTGCTTTCCTATGTTAATATTCAATATTATTCAATCTTCATCCTCTGTATCTAAAAAGCAATGAACATGTACTTTTGAATTTGGTTTGCATTTTAATTAAAATCGTTTGTATTTCTACATGATGATTCTGTAATTGACTAATTAGCCTAATTGCTTAAATAAATTTGCATCATTGTACTGCATCGTTACTAGCGAAATTCAACTTTGTTTATCGAATATCTGCAACTGCTTATTATTTATCATTGCACATTAATTTATGGAATTCCTTTAGTTTTCTACTTAGAATTTTGTACGCTTTCCTATTGATGCTTTTGTTGTTTAGCATATTTCAGTACTTATCTTTGCGTAATTTGATGATCTCTTTCATTCTGATTTATTAAGTTTGCATTTGCTTAATAGTTAACATTGCAATGCACATTTAACATAAACGTCCATTGCTTTCCTATGTTAAAGTCAATATTTATTCAATCTTCCATCTCCTGTATTAAAAGGCAATGAACATGTACTTTGAATTTGGTTTGCATTTTAATAAAAATCGTTTGTATTCTACATGATGATTCTGAATTGACTAATTAGCCTAATTGCTTAAAATAATTTGCATCATTGTACTGCATCGTTACTGCGAAATTCAACTTTGTTTATCGAATATCTGCAACTGCTTATTATTTTATTCATTGCACATTAATTTATGATTCCTTTAGTTTTCTACTTATAATTTTGTACGCTTTCTATTGATTGCTTTGTTGTTTAGCATATTTCAGTACTTATCTTTGCGTATTTTGATGAGCTCTTTCATTCTGATTTATTAGTTTGCATTTGCTTAATAGTTTAACATTGCAAGCACATTTAAACCATAAACGTCCATTGCTTTCCTATGTTAATAGTCAATATTTATTCAATCCTCATCTCTGTCATTTAAAATGCAATGAACATGTACTTTTGAATGTGGTTTGCATTTTAATAGAAAATCGTTGTATTTCTACATGATGATGCTGTAAATTGACTAATTAGCCGAATTGCTTAAATGAATTTGCATCATTGTACTGCATCGTTACTGCGAAATTCAACTTTGTTTATCGAATATCTGCAACTGCTTATTATTTTATTCATTGCACATTAATTTATGGAATTCCTTTAGTTTTCTACTTATAATTTTGTACCTTTCCTATTGATGCATGTGTTGTTTGCATATTTCAGTGCCTATCTTTGCGTATTTGATGATCTCTTTCATTCTGATTTATTAAGTTTGCATTTGCTTAATAGTTTAACATTGCAATGCACATTTAAACATAAACGTCCATTGCTTTCCTATGTTAATAGTCAATATTTATTCAATCTTCATCTCTGTATCTAAAATGCAATGAACATGTACTTTTGAATTTGGTTTGCATTTTAATAAAAATCGTTGTATTTCTACATGATGATTCTGTAATTGACTAATTAGCCTAATTGCTTAAAATAAATTTGCATCATTGTACTGCATCGTTACTGCGAAATTCAACTTTGTTTATCGAATATCTGCAACTGCTTATTATTTTATTCATTGCACATTAATTTATGGAATTCCTTTAGTTTCTACTTAAATTTTTGTACGTTTCTATTGATGCTTGTGTTGTTTAGCATATTTCAGTACTTATCTTTGCGTATTTGATGATCTCTTTCATTCTGATTTATTAAGTTTGCATTTGCTTAATAGTTTAACATTGCAATGCACATTTAACATAAACGTCCATTGCTTTCCTATGTTAATATTCAATATTATTCAATCTTCATCGCTGTATTTAAAAATGCAATGAACATGTACTTTTGAATTTGGTTTGCATTTAATAAAAATCGTTTGTATTTCTACATGATGATTCTGTAATTGACTAATTAGCCTAATTGCTTAAATAAATTTGCATCATTGTACTGCATCGTTACTGCGAAATTCACTTGTTTATCGAATATCTGCAACTGCTTATTATTTTATTCATTGCACATTAATTTATGGAATTCCTTTAGTTTTCTACTTAAATTTTTGTACCTTTCCTATTGATGCTTGTGTTGTTTAGCATATTTCAGTACTTATCTTTGCGTATTTGGATGATCTCTTTCATTCTGATTTATTAAGTTTGCATTTGCTTAATAGTTTAACATTGCAATGCACATTTAAACATAAACGTCCATTGCTTTCCTATGTTAATAGTCAATATTTATTCAATCTTCATCTCTGTATCTAAAATGCAATGAACATGTACTTTTGAATTTGGTTGCATTTTAATAAAAATCGTTTGTATTTCTACATGATGATTCTGTAATTGACTAATTAGCCTAATTGCTTAAAATAAATTTGCATCATTGTACTGCATCGTTACTGCGAAATTCAACTTTGTTTATCGAATATCTGCAACTGCTTATTATTTTATTCATTGCACATTAATTTATGGAATTCGTTTAGTTTCTACTTATAATTTTGTACGCTTTCTATTGATGCTTGTGTTGTTTAGCATATTTTAGTACTTATCTTTGCGTATTTGATGATCTCTTTCATTCTGATTTATTATGTTTGCATTTGCTTAATAGTTTAACATTTCAATGCACATTAACACTAAACGTCCATTGCTTCCTATGTTAATAGTCAATATTATTCAATCTTCATCTCTGTATCTAAAATGCAATGAACATGTACTTTTGAATTTTGTTTGCATGTTAATAAAAATCGTTTGTATTTCTACATGATGATTCTGTAATTGACTAATTAGCCTAATTGCTTAAAATAAATTTGCATCATTGTACTGCATTCGTTACTGCGAAATTCAACTTTGTTTATCGAATATCTGCAACTGCCTTATTATTTATTCATTGCACATTAATTTATGGAATTCGTTTAGTTTTCTACTTAAATTTTGTACGTTTCCTATTGATGCTTGTGTTGTTTAGCATATTTCAGTACTTATCTTTGCGTATTTGATGATCTCTTTCATTCTGATTTATTAAGTTTGCATTTGCTTAATAGTTTAACATTGCAATGCACATTAAACATAAACGTCCATTGCTTTCCTATGTTATAGTCAATATTATTTCAATCCCCATCTCTGTATCTAAAATGCAATGAACATGTACTTTTGAATTTGGTTTGCATTTTAATAAAATCGTTGTATTTCTACATGATGATTCTGAAATTGATAATTAGCCTAATTGCTTAAAATAAATTTGCATCATTGTACTGCATCGTACTGCGAAATTCAACTTTGTTATCGAATATCTGCAACTGCTTATTATTTTATTCATTGCACATTAATTTATGGAATTCCGTTTAGTTTTCTACTTAAATTTTGTACGTTTCTATTGATGCTTTGTGTGGTTTAGCATATTTCAGTACTTATCTTGCGTATTTGATGATCTCTTTCATTCTGATTTATTAAGTTTGTCATTTGCTTAATAGTTTAACATTGCAATGCACATTTTAACATAAACGTCCATTGCTTTCCTATGTTAATAGTCATATTTATTCAATCCTCATCTCTGTATCTAAAATGCAATGAACATGTACTTTTGAATTTGGTTTGGCATTTTAAGAAAAATCGTTTGTATTTCTACATGATGATTCTTGAGATTGACGATTAGCCTAATTGCCTTAAAAGGAAATGTTGCAATCATTGTACTGCATCGTTACTGCGAAATTCAACTTTGTTTATCGGAATATCGGCAACTGCTTTATTATTATTCATTGCACATTAAATTTATTGAATTCCGTTTAGCTTTCTACTTACATTTTTGTACCGTTTCCTATTGATGCTTGTGTTGTTTAGCATATTTCAGTACTTATCTTGCGTATTTGGATGATCTCTTATCATTCCTGATTTATTAAGTATTGCATTTAGGCTTAATATGTTAAAGAACATGGCAAGGCACATTTAAACATAAACGTCCATGTGCTTTCCTATGTTAATAGTCAATATTTATTCAATCTTCATCTCTGTATCTAAAAAGGCAATGAACATGTACTTTTGAATTTGGTTTGCATTTTAATAAAAATCGTTTGTAATTCTACATGATGATTCTGTAATTGACTAATTAGCCTAATTGCTTAAAATAAATTTGCATCATTGTACTGCATCGTTACTGCGAAATTCAACCTTGTTTATCGAATATCTGCAACTGCTTATTATTTTATTCATTGCACATTAATTTATGGAATTCCTTTAGTTTCTACTTATAATTTTGTACGCTTTCTATTGATCTTTGTTGTTTAGCATATTTCAGTACTTATCTTTGCGTATTTGATGATCTCTTCATTCTGATTTATTAAGTTGGCATTTGCGTAATAGTTTAACATTGACAAGGCACATTTAAACAATAACGTCATTGCTTTCCTATGTTAATAGTCAATATTATTCAATCTCATCTCTGTATCTAAATGCTAATGAACATGTACTTTGAATTTGGTTTGCATTTTAATAAAAATCGTTTGTATTTCTACATGATGATTCTGTAATTGACTAATTAGCCTAATTGCTTAAATAAATTTGCATCATTGTACTGCATCGTTACTGCGAAAATTCAACTTTGTTTATCGAATATCTGCAACTGCTTATTATTTATTCATTGCACATTAATTTATGGAATTCCTTTAGTTTTCTACTATAATTTTGTACGCTTTCCTATTGATCTTTGTTGTTTAGCATATTTCAGTACTTATCTTGCGTATTTGATGATCTTTCATTCTGATTTATTAAGTTTGCATTTGCTTAATAGTTGAACATAGCAAATGCACATTTAAACATAAACGTCCATTGCTTTCCTATGTTAATAGTCAATATTTATTCAATCCTCATCTCTGTATCTAAAATGCAATGAACATGTACTTTTGAATTTGGTTTGCATTTTAATAAAAATCGTTTGTATTTCTACATGATGATTCTGTAATTGACTAATTAGCCTAATTGCTTAAAATAAATTTGCATCATTGCACTGCATCGTTACTGCGAAATTCAACTTTGTTTATCGAATATCTGCAACTGCTTATTATTTTATTCATTGCACATTAATTATGGAATTCCTTTAGTTTTCTACTTATAATTTTGTACGCTTTCTATTGATTTTTGTTGTTTAGCATATTTCAGTATCTTTGCGTATTTGATGATCTCTTTCATTCTGATTTATTAAGTTTGCATTTGCTTAATAGTTTAACATTGCAAGGCACATTTAAACATAAACGTCCATTGCTTTCCTATGTTAATAGTCAATATTTATTCAATCTTCATCTCTGTATCTAAAATGCAATGAACATGTACTTTGAATTTGGTTTGCATTTTAATCAAAATCGTTTGTATTTCTACATGATGATTCTGTAATTGACTAATTAGCCTAATTGCTTAAATAAATTTGCATCATTGTACTGCATCGTTACTGCGAAATTCAACTTTGTTTATCGAATATCTGCAACTGCTTATTATTTTATTCATTGCACATTAATTTATGGAATTCCTTTAGTTTTCTACTTTAATTTTGTACGCTTTCTATTGATTTTTTTGTTGTTTAGCATATTTCAGTACTTATCTTTGCGTATTTGATGATCTCTTTCATTCTGATTTATTAAGTTTGCATTCGCTTAATAGTTTAACATTACAAGGCACATTTAAACATAAACGTCCATTGCTTTCCTATGTTAATAGTCAATATTTATTCAATCTTCATCTCTGTATCTAAAATGCAATGAACATGTACATTTGAATTTGGTTTGCATTTTAATCAAAATCGTTTGTATTTCTACATGATGATTCTGTAATTGACTAATTAGCCTAATTGCTTAAAATAAATTTGCATCATTGTACTGCATCGTTACTGCGAAATTCAACTTTGTTTATCGAATATCTGCAACTGCTTATTATTTTATTCATTGCACATTAATTTATGGAATTCCTTTAGTTTTCTACTTTAATTTTGTACGCTTTCTATTGATTCTTTTGCTGTTTAGCATATTTCAGTGCTTATCTTTGCGTACTTGATGATCTCTTTCATTCTGATTTATTAAGTTTGCATTTGCTTAATAGTTTAACATTGCAATGCACATTTAAACAAACGTCCATTGCTTTCCTATGTTATAGTCAATATTATTCAATCTTCATCTGTCTTGTAAAATGCAATGAACATGTACTTTGAATTTGGTTTGCATTTTAATCAAAATCGTTTGTATTTCTACATGATGATTCTGTAATTGACTAATTAGCCTAATTGCTTAAAATAAATTTGCATCATTGTACTGCATCGTTACTGCGAAATTCAACTTTGTTTATCGAATATCTGCAACTGCTTATTATTTATTCATTGCACATTAATTTATGGAATTCCTTTAGTTTTCTACTTATAATTTTGTACGCTTTCTATTGATTCTTTTGTTGTTTAGCATATTTCAGTACTTATCTTTGCGTATTTGATGCTCTTTCATTCTGATTTATTAAGTTTGCATTTGCTTAATAGTTTAACATTGCAATGCACATTTAAACATAAACGTCCATTGCTTTCCTATGTTAATAGTCAATATTTATTCAATCTTCATCTCTGTATCTAAAATGCAATGAACATGTACATTTGAATTTGGTTTGCATTTTAATAAAATCGTTTGTATTTCTACATGATGATTCTGTAATTGACTAATTAGCCTAATTGCTTAAAATAAATTTGCATCATTGTACTGCATCGTTACTGCGAAATTCAACTTTGTTTATCGAATATCTGCAACTGCTTATTATTTTATTCATTGCACATTAATTTATGGAATTCCTTTAGTTTTCTACTTAAATTTTTGTACGCTTTTTTGTCTTTGTTGTTTAGCATATTTCAGTACTTATCTTTGCGTATTTGATGATCTCTTTCATTCTGATTTATTAAGTTTGCATTTGCTTAATATTTAACATTGCAACACATTTAAACATAAACGTCCATTGCTTTCCTATGAATAGTCATATTTATTCAATCTCATCTCTGTATCTAAAATGCAATGAACATGTACTTTGAATTTGGTTTGCATTTAATAAAAATCGTTTGTATTTCTACATGATGATTCAATTGACTAATTAGCCTAATTGCTTAAAATAAATTTGCATCATTGTACTGCATCGTTACTGCGAAATTCAACTTTGTTTATCGAATATCTGCAACTGCTTATTATTTTATTCATTGCACATTAATTTATGGAATTCCTTTAGTTTTCTACTTATAATTTTGTACGCTTCTATTGATTCTTTGTTGTTTAGCATATTTCAGTACTTATCTTTGCGTATTTGATGATCTCTTTCATTCTGATTTATTAAGTTTGCATTTGCTTATAAATAATATTAACATTGCAATGCACATTTAACATAAGTTCCATTGCACCCCTGCTATATTCAATGCATCTAGCTATTCAATCTTCATATCTGTTTAAAAGCATGACTATTATTTTGAATTTGGTTTGCCATTTTAATAAAAATGATTTGTATTTCTACATGATGATTCTGTAATTGACTATTAGCTTATTGCTTAAAAATAATTAATTTGCATCATTGGTACTCGGATTGGCGGGAGTCTGGCCCTACACTGCGAAATTCAACCTTTGTTTATCGAAATATCGCAACTGCTTATTATTTTTAATTCATTGCACAATAATTTTAGGCATTCGTTGTTTGTCTCCCTAAATTTGTTTTTACGTTTTCTATTGAGCTTTTTGTTAACATATTCGTACTTAACCTTGTGGGTATTTGATATCTTTCTTCATTCTGATTTATTATGTTTGCATTTCTGTAATAGTCCTAACATTGCAATGACATTTAAACATAACGCCATTGCTTCCATGCTATATTCTCAATACATATTCAATCTTACCTCGTCTTTAACAATGCAATGAACTGGTATTTTTTGTATTGTGTTTGCTTTAAATAAAATGATTGTATTTCAAACTGATGATTCTTGTATTGACTAAATGTAGATTAAAATGCTTGAAATAATAATTGCAGTCATTGTTACTTCCATTGATTACTTTGCGACATCAACTTTGTTTATGACATATCTGAAGCGCATTATCTCCGCTAGGGTGTTGTGATCTCGTTTTAATATATGTACTTCCTATAATCTTGTTGCTGTTACTATGTTTTTTTAGATTCTGAGCGACATTTTATTCGTTAAAGCATATTTCAGTACTTAACTTTGGGTTTTGTATGCTTCTTTTTCATTCTGATTTATGTATGTGCATTTCTTTCAAAGTCTTAGGCTGCCATGTACACATCGTTGCTTCTGTTAAATCAGCAAGCCTTCAATTGCTGAACATTATATTATAGGTTGCTTTATAAATATTTATTTTACTGTTCTGTATGATCTATTGATGTAGTTGGTACTGATCCATTGTTACTGCGAGAATGTCTACCTAGTTTACGAAGATCTGCAGGTAGCGTTATCCTGAGATGTTTCATCCAATTTAGGTTTGTTACATTCTTCCTACCAGGTACCCGTTTTTGGTTTAGCGTTCTAAGTGATTGCTGTGTTAATGCGTAGCATAGTTTCAGGTTTTAATGGCGTATTGGGTCTTTTCATTGATAGTTTATTTGCTTAATAGTCTAACATTGCAATGCACATTTAAACATAAACGCCCATGGCTTTCCAATGCTTCATATTCACATAGCAATTATTCCATCTTCAATCTCTGGTCTTATAAATGCCAATGAACATGGAATTTTTGAATTGGTTGCGTTTAACAAAAATGATTTGATTTCTACATAAGATTTCTTTATTGACTACTTAGTTAATTGCTAAAATAATTAATTTATCATTGTACTCATTGTACACTGCGAAATTCAACTTTGTTGATCGAATACTCTGCAACTCTTGATTATTATTTTATTCAGTTGCACCATAATTTAGGACATTCGTGTTATTTGTCTCCCTAAATTTTTTTAACGTTTTCTATGATGTTTTATTGTAAGCATATTCAGTCTAAAACTTTGGGGTATTTCGATGATCTCTTATTTCTGATTCTGATTGCTATGTCATTTAATTATCTCAAGCAGTGCTGCAATGCACATTTATAACATAAACTGCAGCCATTCTGATTCCAATATCTAGATATCAATCTTTCATTATCTGTCTTTAAAATTGCAAATGACATGTATTTTGTATTTGGTTTGCAGTTCAATAAAACTGGATTTGTATTTCTACATGAAGATTCTGTAATTGACTAATTACTTAATTGCCTTAAAATAATTAATTTGCATCATGTACTCCATTGTTACTGCGAAATTCACTTTGTTTTCGAATATCGCAACTGCTATTATTTATTCATTGCACTCATTATGGGAAATTCGTTGTATTTTGTCTCTCCTAAATTTTTTTTACGGTTTTCTATTGACGCTTTTATGTTAGCATATGTCATACGTTAAACGTTGGTATTTGATGATCTCTTTCATCTGATTTATTATGTTTGCATTTGCTTATAGTTAACATTGACAATGTCCATTAAACATAAACGCCTTCATTGCCTTTCATGCTATTTCATACCTATGATTCAATCTTCATTCTGTCTTTAAAATGCAATGACAGTATTATTTTGATATTTGGTTGCGTTTAAATAAAAATGATCTTGTATTTCTACAGAATGATCTGTAATGTGACTAATTAGCTTAATTGCTTAAATAATTAATTTGCATCATGGTACTCCATTGTTATCTGCGAATTCAACTTTGATTTATCGAATATCCAATGCTTATTTATTTTATTCATTGCTCACCAAGTAATTTATGGAATGTTTATTTGTTCCTAAATTTTGTTTACGTTTTCGATGCTATTGATGCTATTATTTAAGATATTTCAGTACTAATAAACTTTGGGTATTGATGATCTATTTCTTGATCCTGATTTATTATGTTTGGCATTGCTTAAAGTCTACATTGCAATGACACATTTAAACAAACGCCCCATTGCTTTCCATGCTAATATCAATACATACTTCAATCTTCATCTCTGTCCTTTAGAAATGCAATGAACATGTATTTTGAAGTTTGTTTGCGTTTTAAATAAAAATGATTTATTTCTACATATGATTCTGTCATTGCTAATTAGCTTAATTCATTTGCTAAAATTAATTTAATTATGCTCATTGTACTGCGAAAGTCCCCGTTGTTTATCGCATCTCTGCCAACTGCTTATATTTTATTTCAGTTCACTCTAATTGGGGCACCGCAATTCGTTTATTTGTCTGCCTACGCTTCTTGTGTGTGTATTCCTTTTCTTGATGTCTGGATTGTTCAGAGCTCCGCACCGTAGCTAACTTTTGCGGTATTTGAGTGGCTGATTCTTTCATTCTGATTTTATTGATGTTGCCCATTTGCTTCCTCGTTTCTAATGCATTGGCCATGCACTTGTAAGGCTAACCGGTTGTTCCGCGTTGTCTGTCTGTTTCGTAAGCTGTTTAATGCTCATTCACCCCTTTTATCTCCGTCTTCACTCCCGGTACATGTAGGTTTTGTTACAGTGGCCGTGTTGTTGCATTTATCGGCCTGATTTGTCTTTCTTCCCTGCTTGCTTTTGCCCCCCCTATTGCACCTACTTCGCAATTGTTCTTACACACCATACTAATTGCTCCTTGATTTTCCCTTGATGTTACCTGGTCGGCGTGTACCGCTGTCCGAATCTCTGGGTTATCGACTTATGTCTTGTAGGCGCACTGTCTTATTATTTCTTCTTGCCCCCCTTCCTTTCTGGACTTCGTTATGTTCCCTCCCAT
>JADFDV010000371.1:0-129761 GCA_019097775.1 Moniezia expansa | reverse complement strand
CCTCTTCATAACGCTTGAAATTTTGAAAGGACAAACTCCGATTACAAGTGCGCTTATGCACACATCATTTTCTGCATTATTGTAGCCATGGAGGCTAAAGCCCCTCATTACCAACAACAAATTCAAGCAAAGTGCATCATTCAAGAATATCAACACCGTTTATTTTGACTTTAGTAGCGGCAGCTCAAATACATATTCACTAATCAAAGACCATCGGTGTCTATAAATTTTGAATTAACTGCATCTTTGCCCAATACTGAGATCTCGCATATTTGTTCAGCTGCAGTTTCTATTGGTATTGTGTCAGCCAACCCAGGATGTTTGGCAACCACATTGGATGAAATATCTGCTCATCTGGTGTTTCATTACCCGACCTCTATGACGAGTGCTAATGAGCTCAATATTGTACTACAGTAACGTCTGCTTCTACGAATGCATGAAACGTGACCAATAAATCAACGAGAAACTGTTTGACATTCCAAAACATAAGTGTTATAATTTAGATTTTGACCCATTTGAACCATACAATATTGCATTGTTTTGACAGGCTGGCTCTTTTCAACTTGGAGTGGAATGCGACTATCTTCATGAACCTGTGAATGAAATTGAATGTAGAAATCAAATTCTGCCAAATCTGCTTGATTTAAAATTTCAACATTTGTCATTTTCGACTGCTAAACATTAATGAGAGAAGTGCAAGTTTTCTCCATCAATATCACTCAAACATTTCGTAAACTTGACATTATCATTTGTCCATTTAAGACACCTTGTGAAACTTTGACGCTTCGATATTCTTGCGTTATTAAGCGCATCATTAGCAGCATGTGATATGTTTGTAATAAGGTGATTAATGTAACTATTTGACTTTGTTACAGTTTTATTTTGTTAACTTGTTTATTTTGTGTTCGTTGTTCACAACAAAGGCCAACGGAATCAATCTCAATTTGCAATAAAATTATATTACTTTTCAAAATTTTTAAAAGATTTGCAAATCAAACATGATTTTTAGTGTGAAACTCAAAAAAATTTTGCGTTCAATTGAAACAGAGCCATCGAACTGTAAGACTGCTAATTTAGTCAAACGTTGTTGAGACAATGCGAAAAATATAAAGCAGACACATATAAGAAGGAAATTCGCATTGGCGTTGTTGGGAAATTATAGCTGAAGTAGAAGTACGATGTCCGACACTACATTACTCCATTCAGGACAAGTTTCTTGGTAAAATTGTAATGTAACACGCCAAATACGTAGAGAATTAACAAATTACCATTCATTTAATAACTTTAATGATTTTAAAAGGCAGTGTTGCCATGCAGAGAATATGGACCGATATTTGAGAGTCAGTGCGTATCTAGTAGCAGATGAAGGAGTGATTGACGCATTTGAGTCGTATTCAAAGATAACTAACCTAAAAGCAAACCTAAGATAAAATTAAAGAACTAGCATTGCAAAATGCAGGTTTGATTTTAGCAACAATTCGATCTAAACTGATCCGCATTTAAATCACGATGTCATTCATTGCGAAACAAATTTTATCGGTATGTCATCCAATTTTGGTTGAACAGCGCCTTTGTAGGCATATTAAAGCAAAGGTAATGTGCACATCATAAGACATCTGAAGGAAGTGACTTTACTAGAGGATATATTAGCTCTTTTTGCATAGAAATGCACATTTCTTTCAGTGGGTTGAAGGACATGAATGAGTTTCCTGAAATGCGCAAAACAAACGAATGCATGTGAAATGTGATTTAGTTTGATCAAATTTAGACTTAACTATTTACAACTAAGGCTGGAAAAAAAAACGAAAAACAATATTTTTCTTTTCAATGTTGGAATGAATGAATAATTTTGAGATGCCAATTCATTCTGGCGCATTTACTTTTCTGCGTTTATGGTCCTTCTATCCATGGAAAGCGCACATCAAAGGGCGCTTTGCGTTGTCATAGCAAATGTAGAGCATCTTAACTTTGCCAGATTGAAGACGCATTTAGACCATTGTAGCTTCGTTTATTAAAAGGAAAGATGGAAGTGAATTTCAAAATTTCAAATGCAAGTTGCAACTGCATCCAGTAAAAGGTTTAAACCGAATCCTCATTGAATTCGCAACAAATTTGAAAATGCAAAGTGCTAACTTACTAGTTCCAACAATTTTGGATAAGCTTAATTTGTTGAAGGTAAGCAAAAAACCATTTTCCACTATTACATTATAAATACAACTCAAAACATCCAAATCAATCTATTTGTGGTAAAATGCAACGTTCCACACATCTTGACTTTTGACGTATTTCACCTAATGCTCGTACTCTGACCATACTTCACGTAGTTTATTTAAAAGATCATTGTAAACTAAGTTTCTGATATAGAATGCGTCCTTTCGTTTGGTTTGTTAGAAACATGGTTGTGATTACTGTGGCAAACAATTTAAAATATTACTTTTAAGTAAACATCAGGAAAACATTTTGATAAAAATCATCATCGGTCAAAAGCATCATAAGTTACCTTTCGTGAAATGCACACGTCAGTATGCAACCTGTTAAGATATAAATCAAAAGTTTATCAAGCGAACGCTTTGATTTATTTTATCAAACTAATTGAACTGAGTCTATGGAAACCTCTTAGTGCCACTGAAATTCTTTCCTAAATTTGCGTGAACCCATAAGGGTTTTACCGAAATGGTATTTTGAATTTGAAAATTTGTCAAAATTTTTAAATTACTCAATCTGGGCATCCATTTATTTAGTACAAGTTGACTGCATCGAAATTAGAATGAAGGGCTTATTCACAATTATATTCACAATTTTGAAACAGCAATGAAAGCAGTGTGCAACAAAATTTATCGAGCAAGCAAGAAAAATTGTGAAGAAGAATAGTTATGTTCATGGGTCAGAGAGATGCTGTTTGAATGTATGTGTCTACTCTAAATGGCATTTGATGTTCATTTAAGGCACAACTGCAGATTTTCGGTTGATTTATTGCAGTGTGAGCTTGCCCTACTCCAACCATTCCAAAGGCATCTTCCTTTAAAGTAATTATTTAGGAAAAGGCCTTTTACGTCCATAATTTTGAATCAGTGCGATGCATCTTTACTCCAAATTGTACGTTCGTACAAATTTTCAGCTGCCCTAGTTTTCAGTTGAACATTGTGTAGTTTGCCTGAGCAGCCCTAATTTTGGACCGATAATGCATTTGCAAACACATGTGCATTCGATTTGGCTTTGTAAAATACGCTATTTAAGTTTGATTGGTATAAAGGCCGATGACTGCCTATAAATAAATTTCAATATGTTGAACCAGCATTAGCAAACAAAGGTGGAAGTCTAGCATTTTATTTATTAATACTGAAACGGACTCCTTATTCAAAACTCAGGACATTTGCTTTCATTTACTTATTATAACCCAAAATAGAGAGCTAAATCCAGTGTTACAAAATCAGACACAGAATCAGAATTCACTTTGCTTGGAATTTTTCAGATGAATGCAAACAGCACTGGGCTCTAAAATGGATAGAACTGCAAAATCTGCGGTCTGTTTTCTCATTCTGGAATGGTAACCAGGCTCTGATGGTAGATTTTGTTGCCTACAAACATTGGCAAAAAAACATGGTTGAATTATTCACTAAGCAACAGCCAAGGATAAGGAATAAGAATTGAAACGGAATTAATGTAGGTAAGGATGAACATTTTTGGATGCAAAAAATCCATCCAACTGAATTAAAACGCAATGAGGTAACAAAATAACATCAGTACTGGTGTTTTAGCGTCGATTTTCGTGTTCTTTTGCAATTATTTGTAATGGCAACCCTAACAGCTACATATTAGATCAAAGCGATAAAGCAGCGAAGGTATTACATCTGATTTTATAAGAAGGTTCACTTAACCATTCAACAAAAATCATATTTGCATATGCTTTGACAATACACGAAACCTCTTCAATCCATGTACCAGAAACAGCTTGATTGAACACCACCATTCGTAGTATTTATACTCATTCATAGTGACACTCAGTATAAATTCGCTCTTTTGAAATTTGTTTATTTTTAAAGAAAATAAAATGGAAGCAGCTGTTTGACTTTCAAAATGTTCAATCTGCACGATGTTAATTCCAATTCACACAGTGTGTTTTGCTATACTTCTTAGCAAATGCTTATCGATAAATTATTTATAGATAATCCCTTTTACGAAACAGCTCTGATAGCTTATAAAATCCCAATTTTTAAGTACCAATAAAAAATTTTCAAAGTTGTCAAATGAAAAACTACAGCAGGACATTTTTGTATTCCCTTGTCATTGTAACCTAGTAAACCTTATTTACCCACTCATTTTGATGGGAAACTGCATGCTGTGTTAGAAATTTAAGATAAAAAGCGAAAACTAAATAGTTACCCTAATCAAAAATTTTCCAGACAGTCAAAATGTACTTGGTCATCTGAGTGCCTCACAAAACAATGTGTCCGTGGTTACCCAGTGTCCCAAAATTCATTCACGGGTTTTAAATGCAGTTATTTTTTAAATTTTCCATCATAAAAGGCTTTGTATTTTCCATATATTCTTGTTGTGTTCATTTTCGTCTAACAGGTCTTACGATTTAAAATCAAATACGCCTAACGATGGAAAATATTTAAACGATTACCTAGGAATAACATTTTTTATACAAAGTAGTACACCCTTTATTGTGATAAGGAGCAGGATATACTCCAGAGTCTGAGTCTAGGGACGCCAACATAGACTATTATGTTTCAGAAAAGTAGGTTCACATTCTTAAAAGGTGATCAAAGAGCATGAAGCAGTTTTTATAAGCTCAATTTAAATAGCTGTGCGGAATGTTTCTAAGTGATTATGTCCTCGCAGATTCTCCGTAGCTTTGCTTGCGCAAATAGAACAATTTGATTATTGACTTTATATATTCAATGTATTACGTCGCTGTTTCATTTGTAATTAAAGTCGATCAACTTAAAAAAAAACAAACTCGCAGCACATAGGAAGATCGTTTTCATGAAATGTTAACCAGTTGCTCTATGTACTCTTGACTTGATGACTTTGTCATATCGCAGAATGATATATTCCTTGCGCTTCAGCGTTTAATTTGGAGAATCTTATAAACTAAACGTTATCAGACTTTTAAAAGCAGAAGTATAGCAAGTTCTTTCCACCATTAAATTTACCCTTATGTGTATCAATTGCATCCTTGAACAATTGTTCTATGGCTATCCGAATTGTAAAAATGAAAGCTTTGACATTTTTTGTTTAAATGTAAGTGCTCAAATACTAGCGTAGTAAATTATCTTAGTATTTCAAACATATATTTTAGGCTATTGCTGCCTTGGCTACTTCTTACGGAAAGGCCTGAATTGTGCATGTGCAAAGCAAAATAATTCAATATGTTGAATTCTAAGTGGTGTCTTTTTTGCAAAATTAATGTTAATATTGAACTAATAAGCCTGCAGAATGAAATCTGACCCAAATAATTTGCTTGGTTAGTGATATCCCTTTTGAGTTGCCGAAAATAGTATGTCAAGTTTTGATTAAATATGCTCCAATAAGTTTTTATTTACGCGCAAAATCAAAGGCCAACGTGCAAATATACTCTTACAAATTGGTTTTTGCACCACAATGCGTTATGTGATGTGCACTTTTGTACTTTATTAAGCGCCACAGGCAATCACAAATTCGTTGAAACCACATCACCTTATCTTGCACTGTGACTGTCATTGTTTATTTTGGAATCTGCATTTATATATTCATTCATAAATGATTTAAGCAATATTATGAATCTTCAGCTAGCTTACAAACTGCCAAGGTCTCTTATCTAAATGAAATTTTTTGAAGATGACATTTATAAAGATTGATGTAGGAGAATGCGGAAAATATTTGCACGTATTTGCGCCACTATCACAGACAACAAGCAGTATATAAGAAGCGTTTTGGTTTAAGTGATCGTGCAGAAATGTTAATCTTTCATTATAATTTGATTGCGATTTGATGCTTGGATGTTGATGGTTCATTTCTATTTTAAAGAAGAAATTGGATCGAACACTTAGAAGTAGTTCCCTGTAAGTCGGATCTTAGCAAGGATTTGAAGCAGAATTCATACTACCTGATGCAAAGTGTAAAGCATTTTCAATTAACGCATCGGAAAAGTACAGCACAAAGCCTAAATTTGAGTAATGAGCTCGAAGATTCTACACAATTTCTTTACAATTCGTAAACATTGATCGAAATAGTAGTGGTTAATTTTCGCCCCTGCTTTTTAAGGTCAGTAAAATTATTTGAGCTTAAGGGCATCAAACTTGTTAGAATGGGTACACGATTTCAAGAATTCGTTGAAATAATTTCTGGTATCTTTACAAAGGACCTCATTTACTCAGTAAATCATAGCACCAAACGGAGTTTTAGGCTGTCAACTTTTGTTAAATGCAGGTTATTCTTATAATTTTTCTTCAAAAATTATCTAAAAATTGCACGAAAAAATTTTAAATTGGCTAGAAAACATGATTGGCGGCACGTGACCTATAGAGAAGTATATGAAACTATGGGAAAGTTTTGCTTAAATATGTTTTCCTGCATTCAATCAAGCAAATAAGGAAATGTATACGCAATTACAGAGATCATCATCAATTCATTACAGAAGAAATGTCTGCCTTAAATGCTATCCGGTGATTCATTTGCATTTGAAGAAATCCCACTAACACTACCATTTAAATGCACCTTCAAAAATCTCGGTTGTGTTGGCTTTGACTTTTCTCATCAAGCCTGAAATCATAATTTTTTAACAAGAATGACGTTTTAGTGCTTGAATAGTTAAAGCAAGTTGTAATGCATAAGTGAGAATGCTGACTGGACTGTAGCTTTTCCTCCTGCACATTACCTTTCGACATTTGCGTTCGAACAATTGCTAGTTTTATTGAATCAGAAATTCTCATCACTTCTGTCTAGATGATTGATCACTCGGGCAGATGGTTTATGTCTTTTTGCGCCAAATAAGGTCGCAGCTGTCAGATTAATAAAACATCTGGCGGTATCGCTGCATAAATATGAAATGAAAATTGCAGCATTTTTCCTCAACAGCTTTGTCCTTTCGCAAATACAGTCCAAGGATCATACGATGAGCCATATTCTGTATTGTTTTAAGTCGATTAATATCTTTTACTCTAAAGACAATGGTTGATAATCCGTAAGCGGTTGCAGGATCGACAAAAATTTCCACCAGATGCACTTTTAGGGTGTTTTGAGATTTCTTGAGCGGAGAAATGGTCGCAGTTGTATTAGGTGCGTTTTTGCGCTATTAAGTTGTTTTAGCAAAAGCCCATTTATTCTAATGTAAATTCTAGATTTCGGCAGTTGGTTATTAAAATGTACCGACCCCAATTCAATAGTCTAAATTACACGCTTAAGAGAAGGGCTTCAGCTTCTCAAAGATCTGTTCGGTTATTCTTCAAAAAAATTTACTGATAGGCAATTGATTTCCAGAGAGCTGTAAGTTTCCACTCAGAAGTTGCGACTCCCGTTGGTCGCGCATTTTCAGCAGAATAGAGTGCTGGCATTCCCAATTTCGTTAAAGGAATAGGTTTTTTGTGTCAAAGTCTTGTGTATGATCACGCGATTATAAAGCAAAAAAAATTAAACTTGTATATTAAATAATATTTCCAGAAGTTATTTACTTTTAAAGTAGTTGAAATCAAACACCTTTGAGCTTGATATTTTCAATGCGGATGCTTTTAAGATGAAGGACAAAAATATAGAAGAAACCTGTTCGTTTGCTCAGACAAAGTTTTATAATCATCTACTGTTTCGCGAACGCGCAATAACAGCTTAGGTTGTCACTAGAATCCACCAGTGCCAGTCTAACCTAAACCAGTTGCCATTATAATATCTCAGATTTATGAGCACCTTTTACCACTAACGTACTCTGATTTATCTGCAGCAACAAGCAGTTCAGCATTGATTTAAATGCCACTGGTGCATTCCTTTCACAAAAACTGGTGCTAAAATTCAACCTTTCCAACATCTCTACTACTGAATTGCTTTCCTTACAAACAGTCATGTAGCATCCAGTAGCATTTTTGAATAGCGAAATTCTTTCACTATGTCCTTAAGAGGGTGTATCAGCCTCCCTCAGAGGCAGTAAGCAACGAAGCTGTGTTGGATGAGCAAGAGTAGACTGCGGCTCCATCAATGTATTTTGAATACATTACGTGGCAGCTGGCACGTGAAAGGCAAAGAAAGGAGATAAAATCATCATCCGAATTCACAACATTTGTGTTAAATCTACTTTGATTTCAAATGGATTTATATTAATCAAAGCCTTGAATAGCCTATATTGCCAACTCATTTGCGCCTCCAAAAGAAGTCAGTGTATGATGAAATTCAGTGTTTGAATCGCATTCGAGGCACCACAAATAGCAGCCTGGGTCTATCGTTCGGTTGATAATTGCAGCTGTAGACAGCTAGTAAAAGGCCTTATACAGGCCGACAAACACTAGCACTGTTTTCTGCTTCTGGTCCACGGTCTTCTGTACAATTGTTCTTACTCCAAGCATAACCTGTTCGCTTGATCTTCCTTTACAGTATCCGAATCGGGTTCTTGAGGGTAAATCGGCAAGGTGTTGTCTCAAACGTTGGCACAGAATAGATGCATATAACTTACCTAATGCATCTAGAATGAAGATTGATCTTTATTTTGCAGGATCTATCTGCGAACCTTTCTGTTTTCGGATACAACTTCAACATCGATCCAAGCTCGAGGCATAGGAATAGTCCCATTATAAGAGTCTTTGAACGCTTTTATTAGGTAGGTATTTAGACACTGGTTGTCCCATTTCAGTAGTTCGGATCCAATTCCATTTTGCCAGACTTTTATGTAGTTTTAACCTTTTTTAGCTATCTAGATCTCCTCAATCGCAATAGAGGAGACTCTTGGTAGATTAGCATAGTTTTTAATTTTTTTAGTGGTTCTTTCCTTAAACAGTTCCTGATAGTGTGTGACCAGATCTTTTGGTTTAACTAGTGTCCTTCTAGTTTGTGTATTCCATGAAGAGTTTTCCTTCGTTATGTCCTTTAGCAACATGAAGGCTTTACGAAGTTGTTTCTCTGGGAGTTATACAGGAAAGTTGGTTAATCTCTCTTCTTGATATGCTTTTTTTCCGTTTCATATCAGGTCGTTCAACTCATTTCTCTGCTCTTTGTACCTCATAAATGTTTTCTGAGATGGATGGATTTGAGAGCCAATTTGCTCTCACATGCTTTTGTAGCTGTAGTTCTCTATTTTTCTTCTTGCAGATAGCTGGATACCATCCGATTTTCTTTCGTTCAGTTTTTTGCCTTGTTGTTTTGGCAGATGCATTTTCTATAGATTTCAAGATAACTCCGAATGTAGTAGTCAAAGGGTCCTGAGGTAGTTCCCTTTTGAGATGTTCCTCGTAGGTTTCCTTCGATAGTCTTATTTGTCCTATGCCTTTGGGCAGCTGATATCGTTGCTTTTGACTGTTTGTGCCCTCCTTCAGAGTTCTGTTCTTACATTTTCCCGAGCGTTTTCTGAGATTTGATTTTAGCTTGAGGATTACTATTAGTAAGCAGTGAACAGAGTTTGTGTCTGCCTTTCTAGAAGTTCGTATATCACTTATCAGGAATAGATTTGATCATTTCATCAGAACAAATCGTTGGTTTCCGAAAGAAAGTATTCATCGCGTGTAGTTCATATTCTAAGCATAGTCCTAGCAGCCTTAGACCGTTTTCTGTAGTGTCTTCTTGATCAGTAAAGGGACCAATTAATTTGGCAGCAATGTTGCGGGCATCAAATACCAATCTGCAATTGAAATCGCCAAGGATAATTAATTGTGTGCAGCTGGAAAGGAGTTACTAGTAGGTTTTGGCTACAAGTGTGTAGAAGGATTCTCTAACCATCGCGTCCTCCTTACATTCGGTGGGAGCATGGCATGCCATCAGTCCAACTTTGACTCGATAGTTAAGGAGCAAGAATTCATTCGAGTTTTCATTAAGGCAAATATTTCTATATCTCTACCAGAAGTTTTTTCAGCTATTTGGCGGAGTTTCCAATCATTGCTACAGCCGCTCACGTTCCATAATCCGAGTTTCAGACCATGGATGCAGGTAATATGTCGTATCTTTTTTAAGTGGCTGTTCGTAGACTCTGACTGTATTTTCGCTTTCCTAATAATGAATTTGTACGTCCGGTGGTTTATTAGTCCTCTCCGACCACTGCTTTGCAAGCAGTTGGTGTGGATCAAGATCCTTGAAAGTGCCACAGTTAAGCTCTTATTGCTAGCGAATGTGATGGTTAATCTAAGAGTTTAAAACGTCTTATATTTTGTAATGCACAAGGCGAAATTTCGATTCAATGTGAGCAGCTGACAAAATCATCATGTCTTAACTATTGTGCAAACAAGCGGCTGAAATATCATGTTATTTTTATGGCATCCATACCTCATTTGAAGAACAGCTCAGCACAGAATACACTGTTTTAAAATCGTGAACATAACTGAGAATAAGTACTTCACATCAAGCTCAAAACTCTTGTCAGTTCGAAAGAACAAACTTTTACTACAAGTGCGCTTACGCGCACAACATTTTCTGCCTTATCGTAACAATAAAGGCTGATTGCACACTCATTACCAATAGCATAATCAAGCAAAGTGCAGTCATTTATGAATATAAAAATTATTAATTTTGATTTTAGCAGCCACAGCTCAAATAAATATTCACTAATCAAAGACCACATGCTGTCTCGAAATTTTGAATAGTATGCCACTTTGTTCCAGTTAGTGAGAGCTCGTGTATTTATTCCAATTGTAGTTTCTGTTGTTATTGTGTCAGCCACCCGACAAGCACATTGAATGCAATACCTACTTATAAGGTGTCTTATTACCTGACCTTTGTGACGAGCGCTAATGAGCTCAACTACGTACTACAGTAATGTCTACTTCCATGAAACCAATAAAACGTGACCGACAAACCAACGTAAAACTGTTTGACGTTCTAAAACACAAGTGTCTAGAACATTATTTTTAACCCTATTTTAACTATATAATTTTTGCATTATTTTGACAGGCTACTTCTTTTCAGCTTGAAATGGAATGCGACTGTTTTTATGATTCCGGGAATGAAAACGAATGTAGAAATAGAAACTCTGCCAAATCTCTAGTGCACGTTTGACTTAAAAGATCAACATATGTCATTTTTAATTGCCAAACATTACTGATAGGAGGTGCAAGTTTTCTTCATTCATACTACTCAAATATTCCGCAAACTTGACTTTATTCTTTGTGTCATTTAAGACACTCTTGTGAAACTTGGATTCATAGATATTCTTGTGTTATTATGCACATCATTAGCAGTGTGTGGTTCATTTGTAGTGAGCTGTTCCAGCTTATTTCGTTTGTCTTGTGTTCGTTGTTCACAACACATACCAATGAAATCAATCTCAATTTGCCATAAAATGATATTCATTCTAAAAATTTTACACAGGTTTGTGTGGTAAGTGTGAGTGGGAGGTCAGCCATCTGGCTGGATGTGGTAGCGCGCGTCTGTAATCCGGCAACGATTCGCAGTAGCTGAACTTATCGATATTCGCAGTTGATGTGGCCGTAGGCAGGGCAGTTTTAGAACATGAAGAGTTAGAAAAGAGAGAAGAGTTAAAACTGGAAGTGGTTGGAGCCAATGTACTGTCAGGTGGTAGCTGTGCCTACGACGTTTGCAGAGAAAATGCATAGAGAGACAGGGTTATTTTAAGCAATTTCGGGGGATTTAAACTAGCTAGGAAACTAAACATTTTCCATGAGCTTGTACATGTACAACGTCTAAAGGAGATAGATGAGGATATAGCGAGTTCTGATCTGCTGAAACCCTATGCCCATAATACTTTAGATCTCTATCCACCGATTTTACTTCTCCCATCTCTTCGCCTTCCAGATGACCTTCTCATGGACCTTTTGCCTCTGCGTCATATCAGCGAAAATCGCACCTTAAAGGACGGCCACCCTATCGACAACACTATTGACGCGTTCCGCGGCCCTCTTTAGAATCACCTCTTCCATGCATGATCATTGCAGCTGTGTAAGGGTGACAAGGATTCCACTTTGAATGGTTGCATAGCTTTGAAATGGCAATCCGAATTGCAAGAGGAAAGTTATAATATCTCTAAGCTGTAGTACTATGCTGGAATTTGCATAGTTAATTGATGGTGCCCAGTAGAGTTCTTTCTGAGACAGGTCATGCCCAACTGAGAGGAAAACACTATTTTTTGATTGATAATCACAAAGTTTGGATGGTGTTAGGCCCAACTTGCAGGCAATGCGTCTGTTCCTAAAGACTGTGAAGCCAGCTTCCTGGGACTCTAGTGAAGCAGGGAGTAGACAGCGCTTTCTTCCAGCTCTGTTGCACTTGATATGGAAATCGTACCTAACAGGATGAATGTGATAATGACCCTGTTTAGGGCCAGCAACGTACTTGAATGTCAACGCAGTCACTTGGCAAGCAGCCAGTAGTGCACCCTAGGTTAAAAGTATTGATGCTGATTTGTAAGTCGGGGTTAGTTTGGGTTGGGTCAGGTTGATTCGATTCGGGAACTTGAATCGGTGTTATATTCTGGGTTGGGGTTCTTGGATCGGATGGGAAATATTGAGCAAATTCTTGCCAGTTTGTTGGCCCCAAATATGGTTAAGTTGCTGTTTGTGCCATGTTTGCTGGCTAGTGCTAATGTGGATGATTTCAAGACGAAGAACAAAAATATAGAGGAAACCTGTTCGTTTGCTCAGACAAAGTTTTATAATCATCTACTGTTTCGCGAACGCGCAATAACAGCTTAGGTTGTCACTAGAATCCACCAGTGCCAGTCTAACCTAAACCAGTTGCCATTATAATATCTCAGATTTATGAGCACCTTTTACCACTAACGTACTCTGACTTATCTGCAGCAACAAGCAGTTCAGCATTGATTTAAATGCCACTGGTGCATTCCTTTCACAAAAACTGGTGCTAAAATTCAACCTTTCCAGCATCTCTACTACTGAATTGCTTTCCTTACAAACAGTCATGTAGCATCCAGTAGCATTTGTGAAAAGTGAGATAAAGTACCAAAAATGCACTGTCTATGATGGAAAACGTCATCTGAGCTTCATACGTGTCACCCATTATTCACGAATGCGCTTCGATTTGGCTCGAGTAGATACACTTCGATCGTGTCCGGAAACGCCTTCTAATATTCTTAGTAAATGACTCACCAGGCAAGAAACCAACCATTAACGCAAGTCTAGACTAAACTGCCCAATGATTGTTCAACCCCGAATTGCGCTATGTTCAGGCTAAACAACGCCCAAGCATTGGCTGAATGATTGAACTTCAATGCAGAGGTAGAGATACAGACCGAAGACAAATCTTGAAGTCTTAGAACTCGATCTCCAACCCTATGTAACTTGTATATCAAATACAAATATCTTATTTCGTTAATCAGAAAAAAATGACTTGAAGGCTTCGGAGGGAACGTACGGCGACAGTGTGGAGTGAAAATCGAGGAGTTCGTCGCTGGAATTGTAAACAGAAAATGATGGGATTTAGAGAGTTGAAAGAATATGACCGAAGGATGAAATAAGTAGGCGAGCCAGAAACAGGAGGAAGAGGTAAATGATGAAGAGATTGAGGTTATCGTGGGCCTTTTTTTACAACCTCCGCACTTTAGATTTGCAGAAAAATTGAAAACTCAGCCAGATAACACCATCGATGAACTACATAAATCATAAATCCCTTCACCTCATCTGTCCTTTGACCTTCCAAATGTTGTTCTCAGAACTCATGTTTATTGGGTTTTACAAGACTGAACAGATGAAAGACCGAAAGTATGCTTTGGGGTGATTTTGTGATAGTCAGCGGTAAATTGGTTTGACTCTCACATGAACGATAGCTTCAGCAAGTATTAGCGCCTTCCCACCCTATAACTGTATAACACACTGAGCATTCCTGACTGCTTAAAATGAACCACACTTTGACGTTTGGTCGATAATGACTGATGAATTGCTGACGATGATTTCTTTCTTACTGAAATATGAATAACTGCTAAAATGCTGAGTCTCAAATAGCGAGGTGAAATCATTAATAGTAATCTGCTCATTAGCCATTCAAAATCGTCCTCTAAATAAACGCAGACATGTTTCAACATCGCTGTAGGCCCTTCCATTCGATGGCGTCGTCAACTGGTTGTAGAAATGCTAAAAACTAACAAAATGGGGAACTAGCATCAAATATTTACTATGTTGACTTCGACAGCTTAGCAAAATATTAGTTTTTCAGTATCGGTATGCTAAAGTGAGACCAAGCAGTTGATTCCCAGTGCTTCATAATTATATAAAAACATGTTAGATTCGCTAAAACTGCTTATGCATTGCACAATTGTGAAGGAACGCTAATTGTCTTCAATAGTGTTAGAATTGGGGATGAAGTGTTTTGACATATAAAAAGGAAAGGGATTTGGATTCATCTTTGAAGGAATTGATTCTATTGCTCGCTATCAGAATTTTTGCGATTCGCAGAAATGCAAAACTGATTCAAATTTGCGAATAATGTTGAATGATAGCATCGGTTGGCAGGGATGTATTTTATTGACGAAACCAATTAATATTGAAAATTCATCCCATCATTGTTTTTAAATGTGCATGAAAGCTGCTTGAATAGCTCAATGCTTCAAAATCATACTTAATTTCTTGATTTGCGGTGGATCGCATTATCTGCTGTTCACCGAACTATGAATTATAATTTTAAATTAACGATGTGTTACAAAAAAAATTGATGTTTCGGGTGGTAGGAATGAGTGTGATGCCAAACATCCGGCTGGGTGCGGCTACGCGCGTATGTAATCCAGCAACGTGGGAGCTGGGTGGCGAAAGCCATTCTCGCTGCAACCTAATGCATGCATCCTTGTGAGTTTGGTCGGGTGCCCAGCCCTGAAACTCACTATCTCTGGCTTCATAAATGTAGGGTAGAGGTCCAGAAAGCTAGCGGTAACTTCCACCTACCCCTTTTGTTCCTCTTTTGTTCACCACTTCATCCTTCTGCCATCTAGTGGTCATTCTTTTGGCTCTTTGACTACCACCGATTTCCAGCAACATTGACACTGAATGATTCCTTTAATTTCAACTCACGCAACCAACTTCTTCTGAGGGATTTTCTATTGCACTATTTATTGCAAATCAAATCAAAATATTTGCCTTTGATACGCAGATTTACCAGCTAAAAATTGAGAACCACGTAGTAATTAAATCACGACGAATGCCTTAAGACTACATCTCGAAGACATTCTTCCATCTTTTTTTATTTTCAACTTTGCATTGAACAAGTTGCTTAGCAGCTAGGACCCTACATCATCTGGCAAGTACATATGTGTCCTTCAGCTTGGGACCATGTGCAGCCAAAGCTCCCCAAGCACAAGCTTGATCGATGCACGGCATATCTAAAGCACAAGCGAGAGATTTCATCGTGGACAATGCACCTCAAATATCGATTTCATGTTATTGTGGCAGCCGAACATGCTATCAATTCCAAAGCCAAACACGTTCAGCTCAAAGTTTTGGAAGTGTTACACAACAACAGAGAAAGCACTCGGCAATAAGCTAGCCTGTTTCAATGGCCTCGACTTGTTGATATTATATTTTCCCATATTTCTACTGTTAATCTTTTTGTTGCGATTAATTTTCCAGGTTACGCATATTTTTTTGCTTGAATTAAAATCGAAATTCCTAAACCAGGATTTTATAATTTTGTCTCGTGTGATATTCCTGGAAATTTTAAGGTCTACCTTTGATACATTTTAGTGTAACATCTTGATTATCCATCCCGTCGCCACAGAACTTTTTGAAAGAATCATCCGTAAAAAAGCTATTCAATTCATTAAAATTGATCTAGAGGAGACATCACTTTTATGCCAACACCATCGCCTCTTCTTCTTCTTAATCGGTAAATGCGCTGACTGATTGGGGACAGAACCCAATCCGCAATAGAAATCGCCAAGTATAACTATTTGAGTACACTAATTTAGAAGTAATCTACGGGTTTTAGCCACAAGTTTGTAGGAGGATTCTTTAACCATTGAATCCTCCGTGGACTCAGTCGGAGCTTAGCATCCCATCATTTCAACTTCCACCCACCATTCGGAGAGTTAGTGTAACTAGTCCATTTGAGACGGGATTAAATTCAGCTTCTATGCTTTTTTTACCAGATTGGAGACCCCAACATTTGGTCTAGAACTTTCACTGTGTCAAGAGTTGAAGAGAGCCTAGTTATTAATGTATAAGGAGGAGGACTACATCCAAGTTTTGGTTCGGTTAAAATTTGCAAACCTTTAAAAGTAGTCCCTTCAGTTATCTTGTGAAGTTTCTATTTATTGCTACATGCACGCATGCTCTACAATCCAAGTTCAAGATCATGAATCCAGTTATCTCATCGTACCTCGGTTAAGAGGCTCTTGGCGCACTTAGGGTGTATTTCTGTTGGTAGTATAATATATTTGCACGTCCGGTGGGTGAGTAATCCTGTCCAGTCACCCATCTATTTATTCTTCAGTGTTGCCCTTGAGGTTTTCGGTAGTCAAAATGGTTATAGTTTTGAATCTAACATCAAAGCAATTCCTGGCGTACAGACTTGATGCTTGCTTAAAAAAATCTACATTTGTCAAGCTGTTTATTGGTAAATTTACATTTGGATCAATAATACAAAATGATGAGCAAAAGGCTATTCATTTGCGAACCTTTAATTAAAATAAATCAGTGTATAATAAAAGTCATTGTCCGAATCGCATTCGAGACAGCATTAAAGTGCAGTGAGTTTGATGAAATGACAAATTGACACCTGCACTGCAAATTTGATTATATTCTGCAAGTTCAATTAACTGGAAGTTAGTGCTCCTAAGTTACTCCTGTTGTGCAACAACTTCCAGTTTTTAGCCACTCAATCAAAAATATCGACATTTTGAAAGCACTGAAAAAAGCCTTACTGAGACCTCAGGGTATCGTGAAGACGCCGCTCCTGGTAAGTGACTGGGATTACGGAAGCGAGTGCTCCTAATCTCTTCATTATCGGAAGCGCTTAGGTAAAACTGATTCTGTTAAATGCATCCATGCTTTCTTTTAAAATTTTTCAGTTTCAACAAAAACCAAAACGTTTAGTGAATTACCTCAAACTGCATGGTTATAAATTCAGTTATATTGTCAGATCGCATCGATGGCAATGGGAAGTTCATTTAATGAGTTATGAAGCTGTCCGACGATAACGATACAAACTAGGCATGCACCGGCTGGAAAATAATTAGTGATAGGAAAAAAGTTAAAAGAAGCAGTCTTCTCATTATTTCACTTTGTTTACGCTGCTAATGAATTCACAAACGTTTTACATCCTGTCAAAATCTGTAGTGATCCCTTTACCTGAACAGAAACGGGCAAATTTCCCTGAGATAAGGTTCGCTAAAGTGTCGGATCTCAATGTGGACAATGTGAGTTATCTTGCAATTCATCAAATCAATCAACATTTGCTCTTTTCACGTACTACCCTGAACAGACCTGACTTTTACTAGATTTACCGAAATCACCCTTTTTATTCTGCTTTCGGCTTTCGCTAGAAGGACTTTTAATGAAAGGTTTTAAAAGCAAGATGTTATATTGAAGCGTAACAATGGCGGGCAATAAAGCGTCCTTAACGTTAACTGTGATAATATTAAAAAGTATTAGCCAGGACAAAGTCTTGAGTTCGGAAACCGTACACTGTTGACAACACTTGTCATCGATTTAATATAAGAAACGTTATAAATTTATCGTAATGAAGGGCAAAAATTTAGATTTCATAAAGAGAAACAGGAATGGCATTGGGCAGAATCTCCAACGCGTTATTAAGCCTGAGTAGAGCTGAATTCTGAGTTCTACAACATTGGATATTTATACGTATATCCCTAAACTTGCGGCTAAGGTTAGTGAAGACTTGCGCTAATGGTAAAGTCCTTTCATAGAAAATTAAAAGGCATGTCCGAACAGGATCAGGGTGTATCTAATGGTGCCAAACCTAAGTGCGTCCGAGAGGAATGGTCTACATGTATGAAACTCAGATGACATTTTTCATCATGGACAGTGCAGTTTTGAGACTTGCAATCCGTTTTTGGGTAGCCAAATGTCCTTTGTATTTTAGAATCAGGCATGTTTAATTTAAAATTGAGAGAAAGTTATTTAACAACATGAATTCTTTGTTCGCGGATTCCTAAGAGGACGTTCCGCCCAACGTCAAGACTGCTTTGATTGTCATAACTTGATGGCTTGAATTTTTCCAATTATTCTACCTCTTATTGTAAGGATTCATTTCTGATTGTTTCTGTTGATGAAACCTGATATTCTTTTGTTTATTTCGATTAATTTATTACGTTACTGCTAGCGAATTGTCACTAAAAGCCTTCTGCTTGCAAAACAAATTCACCGAAAAGAGATTTTTGAACAATCACCTCGACTTGGTGCGGTTACCCTCATACTTTCTGCCTCTTAGCACATTATCACAAAATCCGTGAATAAAAAATGACCTCAGCTGTGAGGTCTCATCTAATCTTCGTTCAATTGGTGACAAGGCGATTGCTGTAGATCGATGGTGGCAAATTTGATCAGATTAGGATCGGAGCACAAAAGCAATTGTGGATCACAACGTTTCTTAGAAGATTGTGCATCTGTAAACGTAACAATGTCCTGAACCAAATGAAGTAAATCTTATTAATGGGCTGTGCAGTTTAATTGCTCAAATGCTATGCAATATTTGGACCGACGAACGCTTGATAACCTCAAAGGAATTCAAATCTATCCATGGCAGGTTAACAACCTTACTTAGTTTTTGATGGGGCTTTATATTCATCACTTTGTGCCATGTTCTGCTTGAGTAGCCTTCTACGTCCATAGGAGAATTTCATTCATTTCATTAAGCAGTCAGCAATAATACAGATTTCTACCATTGTTCGAGAAGCCAAATGTATTTAACAAAGCTTCTTCAGATACTAAGTACCAGCCAGTGCATCCCGATTAGGAATTTTATTCTACTTCCAGTAGTCTTCTAAACAATAAGTCGTTTTCTCTCTACTTTCATGGTGATCTCCAGTACTGGGGCCTTTTAGTTTCACAAAGGCAAATGGAAGATATTTGGACACCAATTAGAGGTTTGTATCAAAATGAAAGTCTATTAAAGAATGAGATCAAAGTAAGTGCTAATGTTCTCTAATTGAGAGTGGGTTTTCCATTAAAAAATTCATACAATTATGCTTAGGCATAAATAGCTTTCCGAAATCAAAATTCTTAAGGCTGCGTTACTGCAAGCCCATCGGATTTGCTAAAGGATGCCAAAGGAGGCCATTCAGGGTACACACACTGGTTAAAATGTCCCTTTACAATCGGTGTCACTATGCGTGGCCGCATCCTTACTAGCGTTGTGAGTAAAATTAACGTGCATCATACCCTTGTAATATCTCCTGAATACATAAAGCATGTGAAGAAAGACAGGCATTTGCATAGCGAAAAAAGAGCTACTCCATCTACTTGTTGCCCTGCTTTCCTGTTGCCCAGATCAGCGACATAGTCGCTCATGGAAATCTTCAAGCCTTCAACGAAATCGTCTCGCGTAATGCCATCATGGTATTAAAGGCAAAGGGACAGAGATCAAAAATGGATTTTCCATATTCTGAGTCACCATTGCAATGTAATCTTGAGCTATTTACTGTTCTACAGTTCCGATTTTAGCGCATATCTACAAAAAAAGCGATCGCTAACGATCGCAAGATATTCAGTTTTGCGTGAATGCAAGAGAGTGATATTTTATAAAGTCGTATAGCATAGGGATTATTGTCTTTCAACAGCAATGCTAAAACAGAATATCTGATCACGCATGGCCTCGATACACCTTGCTAGCCTTTAGTGATATGCGCATACACGATAGCATGTCTGTCGATTTTGCAAACCCATAGCTTGTATTTTGCTGTGAATCCGACATGAATTTTAGAGAGTATTTTCGATATCTTATTGAAAATTGGTGAAAACAAAGTACAATACTCGAACGATACAAACTAGAGGCATTATTTACCAAACTAAGTCAATGAAACGCTCACCTAAAATGTTGAAAGGTATTGAAACGACTTTATTTTACCACATTTGTTCAAATTGGATAACGACTAGAAAGAAATGCACCTTTATCATCGTCAGTTTTATTCACATTATTTCCATGGAAATTTCAAATTCAATCTGCTTAACTGCATATTTATTTGGTGCTGTGTCCTTGCATTATTACAACCATTGCTGGTTTGTGGTCAAGCGTTATCGGTGTCCTTATCTTCGACGAAAAATGGATCTCATGAGATGTCCCTAGGTTTTGAGCCTAGAACATGAAGTTAACTGGACTCCAAACTCTGTCGCCACTTTGAAGGCCAATCTAATATCTGATAATAATGGCAACTCAGTGCTTAACTGGTTAGGCCAAATGATGTTCAATCTACCTTTTCGTGTGCAATTTTGCTCTCATGTTCCCATCTACTCCTATAAGAAAGCTGATGCTGTGTTTATTCGAATTCTACAGAAGAAAATGGCAAGAAATCCAATTATTTCATGGATCCTCCTACGGAAGAAAACAGCAATTGTTTGTAAGGCTCAAGTGTAATTTCCAATTTCGATTGATTCGTCCAGTTGTGCTCTGGAAGGCAGATCACCGAAAGTCAAAGTTGGCATTGAAAAAGTGCATTAGGAGAAATTTTGAATGTTTATGAGACCATAATAAGTTATGCACTAAACATGTCAATGCAGATGATCCAGTGACCATAAATAAAGGTTCTACAAGAGAAGCAATGATTTTGTACAAATTGCAACAGCTCATTGAGATTTTAACAGGAAATGTGCCACTTTTGACATTTTACTGCAGTCTGAAACTGTGGAGTGTTGGTCAATATAATTATGAAGAATCCCATAAACGACAGGATCAATCAGAGCAGAAGAATGGACTCAATGCTATTGGTCTGAATGGATGATATCGGGGAGAGCAAATCCTGGAGTGGGGAACTAAAAAGCTTAAAAGTACGGACTTTACATAGAAACGGGTCTTTAGAGTCAACATTGGATTGGGCACAGAAATGATATCTCACAAAGATACATTTTGGCGTTTTTGCTGCTGCTTCTTTCAGAAAGACCTGCAGCGACAGGACGCATAAACAAGATGTTGGAATAAAATATATCAAAGGTAGTCCTTGAGTTTCCTCGATCATTATACGAGACAAAATTATGACCTATGTAGAATCCTGACTTACGAATTTTAAAATTAATAATTGTTTATTTAATATAAGTAACATGATAAATTGATCTCAATAAAATTGGCGAACGATCAGACTGAATCGCTTTAATTAACAGTAGAAATTGTGGGAAAATATATATAATCAAATAGTCAGGGCCATTTATGCAGTACTTCTGACGTTTTGAGTTAGACATGCTTGACTTTCAATTAAACAGCACGTTCGGCTGCCCCAATAACTTGAAACCGATATCAAAGGTACCCTGTCCATGATGGACACTGTTGCTTGTTTTTCAGACACATCATGCATCAATCGTGGTTACTAGTCGGGTTGGCGCATTATGATGAACATTTCTTATAATATAACTCACAAAGGTAGGAATCCATTATTAGCGTAAGCTTTCAGGAATTTCGGCCACACATGTTCGCAAGCTGAAGGACACATGCATAATTGCCAGATGATGTAGGATCTCAGCTTCCAAACAACTTGTACATATTTGCTGAATTTTTAAATTTTAATGCAAAATGGAAAATAAAATTGGAAGAATATCTTCGAGGTTTAATCTCAAAGCATTCGCATTTATCCGATTACTGCGTGTTGCTCAATTTCCAGCGTGAAAAATTTGCATATCGAATGCAATTATTTCGATTTATATGTCAAAAACATGGCGATCAATAAAATGGTGAAATTGAAGTTTCCCCGGTAAAAGAATTTTGTGATGTAAATTGAAAACTGAGTTGTGACTCAGAGTAAAATTACTTGAAAATCGGTGGGAGTCAAAGCCCCGAGTGAATAACAACTAGAAGGCGGGATAATTCAATGGTGGACTAGAGAGGGATTACAAACGCGAACCACCGCGCCAATTTCACTCTTACCACCCGGTTTTCATCTTTCGCTGTTTTTCATTTACAGCTTTGCGTTGTTCTACCTGCATCAAGTAATAACACCGTTTTTAAAGCAGTTTTCTTCTTAATTTTGGAGAACGAGATTTACTAGGACACAGTATTAAGTTCATTTATGCTCATTTCAAAGATCGAAATGAGACATTCACTAACATCAATTTAGCATTCAATGTGTTGCCGACAATCCTGAGACAGCTGGCGCCATAACCACAGAAGATATGGATGAAAAAAATGCACATTTTACTCATCTGATAATACCAAAATACATGTGACTCAACATTTCGACAAGCTATGTGACCTTTGATTAAAGGATATATAGTTGTTTTGTCACTGTGATGCAATGATATTTGAAAAAAACTGCACTTTGATTAATTTTTTCAAATGAGACTAATTTCGGTCTTAACAATTATGCTTTAAATCATTGCCAACTGTGATCATTGCATGAGCGAATCTGTATTAGTTGTGTGCGGTTTTGAAAATTAATTTAAGCTTTTTAGAGCAAGGCTCCTGTCGAATTTTTAAAATAGCTACGTATAATCGCAATATGACTATTCACGGTTATTTATCAATCATGGTTGCTTGCAGATTTGAGTCGAGTTGTAAGTAGAATGACTTTCTTATGTGCGCTCTTTTGATCAATTGCATGTTTTTAGTCATTACAAGTCGTAGTGTAGTTTGAATATATGCTTCAATCGCAGATTATATTGAGCCAATGTGAATATACTAAACCAAATGCAAATGCATGTTTTGATAGATTGCATGGAGTTTGGCTTGTGTTACTGCGCCAGCTAGTTAATAAACAAATCCTTTATGTATTACAATGGATGATAGTTCTTGGTAGAGAGGGTTGGACAGCTGTTTAAGGTTAGCACAAACATGCAAAGCCCTTTTATTTCACAGTTTTGGACTCATTTGCTCATGCTATGTATTCTCAAATTGCGATACAAGTAAGACCAAACGCATCATAAGACATGCTGAGTATGTAGGCATTTCATTTTGGTTACAGCTGATTATGCTTATTTCTTCTTAATTTTGCTCAACACTTTGAAATAGCAGTAATTTGAGAGTAAGTAATATTTTGTAGATTTCATAGTACAACATAACATGGTAATCAATGGTGATGCAACAATGACCAAATAATGATTTTCACCAAATCTCATTTGAAATTTCCGTTCAAAAGATCAGCAAGTGGGGCTTGACTGATCTGTTTTGGCAAAGTTAGTTTGATTCCTCAGTACCTAATAAGGAGAATGAATGTCTGCAAATATTTGGCTATTAAATATGAATGTAAGTCGATGCAACAGCCTTCGAAGCACTGTAAGCGTGAAATTTCAACTAGGATCCGGTGAGCGTTTTCAAGCGGAATCAGCATATGTTGCCGGAAATATTTATGTCAAGAACATCAAAATAGCAACAAATTTATATTCAAACTTCCTGTATCATCAATTTTAACCGATTTGTAATATTTTGTTATTAATATTTCTTATCGGAAGACATCCACTGAAGCTTCCTTCTTAGTTAGTTAAATTCAGTACTTTTGACTGACTACGACCCACAATTTAAAACGTTATTAGGAATAGAGTACCATTGCATTGAAGCTCCTGTTTCAATTTATGGGCTATAACACTTATGCTCACCAGTGATTTATCTTGTTTT
Source organism: Moniezia expansa (assembly GCA_019097775.1). Taxonomy (NCBI): domain Eukaryota; kingdom Metazoa; phylum Platyhelminthes; class Cestoda; order Cyclophyllidea; family Anoplocephalidae; genus Moniezia; species Moniezia expansa. Next base: position 105,917 of record JADFDV010000371.1, on the reverse strand, counting down.
GTTTAAACTGAGTACTTCGACTAGAAAAAATAAGTTGCATTTTTCGACTTTTCAATGCCCTATCATATCAAAATTTATATTATCGTTGGTCATGATAAGTATTGATTTTGTTTTCACCAGTGGGCATCATTGACGCTATTAGGGCTAATAATGGTATTGATCTAGTTGTTGTGACATACCCCACCGGCACATATATATGTATGAATGTGGGTTCGCATGATTTGGTTCATTCATGCCAGCTTTCATTGTGTATACTTAAGTGTACTCAAGTACGCATTGAGTATTTCCACTATAATTGAAGACTCTGCCATCGAAGAAAAGGAAAACAGTAAGGAGTGTGGTGGTCAATGCTACCCTCAACCTTTTCGTGGCGACCACCGGTAACCCAGAGGCAAATCTGGTGACTGATGAGAAGGGCAGCCGCATACGTACAATCACCCATCGGACGTTTGTTGCAAGGTAGCAACTGACTGCATGTCTATGATATTACAGATTTACAGAATAAAACGGGATGTTTTTTGAAAAACGGTTGGACTCCCGTGTTTGTTTAGATTCATGAAAGGCTCTTGCAATCCTAGTGAAAATGAAATTTGATGTTAATAAAGAATTCATTTAAGGATGCTTAGCATAAAGCACATTTTAGCAGAATGTAGTTATAGGGTGAAAGTTAATTGATGCTTCACCGGATTTCAAATATAACCAGATGATGGTTCATTTCTATTTTGAAGAAGAAATTGCACAGAACACTTAGAAGTAGTTTTCTGTAAGTCGGATTTCAGCAAGGATTTGAAGCAGAATTCATACTAGCTGATGCAAAGTGTTGCGCATTTTTAATTGACGCATCGGAAAAGTACAGCACAAAGTCTAAATTTGAGTAAAGAGCTCGAAGATTCTACACAATTTCTTTACAATTCGTAAACATTGATAGACATAGTAGCGGTTGATTTTTGCCTCTGCTTTTTGAGGTCAGTAAAATTATTTGAGTTTAAGGGCATCAAACTTGTTAGAATGGGTACACGATTTCAAGAATTTGTTGAAATAATTTCTGGCATCCTTACAAAGGACCGCATTTACTCAGTTAATCATGGCACCAAACGGAAGTTAATGCTCTCAATATTTTTTTCAAAAATTATCTCAAAATGGGCACTAGGAATATTTAAACTTGCTGGGAAACATGAGTTGCGTCTCATGACCTTTGAAAAAGCAATAAAGTCTGTAGGAATGTTCTGCTCGAAGATGTTTTCCTTCACTTGATTAAGCACATTAGGAAATTAGATTGTCATCGACTCATTATAAAAGAAGTGTCTGCCTCAATACTGTCTAGTGATGCATTTGCATTTGAAGAAACTTCATTACCACTACCATTTACAAATTCGGAAAATGATGTTAAACATGGTAGCGCATTTAGAGCGGGTCTCAATTCTTATTTAATTGCACCTTCAACCATCTCAGTGGTATTGGCTCTGACGTTTTTCACCAAGCCTGAAATCATAATTTGTCAACAAGTATGACATTTAAGCGCTGAAATAATTAAAGCAAGTTGCTATGCATATTTAAAAATGCTGACGCAGCTGTGGCTTTTCCTCTTACATATTGCCTCTCGACGTTTGCGTTTGAACAGTTACCAGTCTTTATTGAATCAGAAAGCCTTATCACCTCTATCTAGAAAATTGATCACTTGAGCAAAAGATAGCTGTTGAATCACCTAGATTACGCAGATGATCCATGTCTTTTTGCACCAAATAAGGTTGCAGCTGTCAGATGAATAAAGCCTCTGGCGATAACGCTGCGTAAATACAGAATGCAAATTGCAGCGAAAAAACCCTTTGGTTTCAAATGAGTGCCAGTAAGGATCAAACGCCTCTCGAGGCAGCAGGAATGCCATTTTGACGTGCCTCATAATTTGAATACCTTTGCTCTATAATACACAACACCAGTGAGCCAGATGGAACAATGTAAGCCAACCTAGTCAAGGCAAAAAGGCACTCAACTAGACTACGATCATTCTCGCCCTCAGTAAGTATCAACAACAGCCTGGAAGCAGCTCTGTTGGGTGTTTCATGCTTATCTATGAATTATCCTTGGGAGTGAAAGATAAAAATCGACTGAAAACTATACAGAATAGGGCTTGACGTATATTACAAGGATTGTATTTCCGAAAAGCCAAAATTGTAGACTAAACTTTGAAAGCAGCTGCTGATGCGGGACTTGGCAATTCTTATACAGCCTAAGATTTTAATTATTGAGAGTAACTTTGAAAATTGGGAAAATAACTAGATGCTTCAATTAATTAAATATTCGAAAGAAATATGACAAGAGTAGCTAAGGGGACATTTTAAAGATTGTCACCCTTTGGTCAAAATAATAGAAAGTGAAATGAAAATAGAGAAGAGAGATTGGAAGAACTGAACGGTATGTGGAGAAGTAGACTGCAAAGAAAAGTCCATCTGGCAGAATGAGCAATGTCAGAAAAGAATGCCCAGATGAGGAGGTGCTGCAAGGTTCATTACTGAAGAATGAACTATCGCTGCACCAAAAAACTATGTTGAGAAATAATCAGGGAGCCAAAGACGTAATATTCACTGATCTATGTTATGTGTACAAGCTCTTAAATTTCTGTTGTACCCACAACAAGTTCTTTTGTTGCATAAGTCTCGGATTGATTTGGCGCCAAATAACAAATCGGTCCTGCGTAAACAAGTCTCATTACGCGAAACAGATTATAAATTCAATTACATTTATTTTTAAGAAACCTTATTTTACAGAAATTAATGAATTAACTTAACTGCGTCAAGCAGATACGTCAGATTTTCAAAGGCACCAGGTGAAATATTTCATCAAAAGTTCAGTCAGTGTATGGAATCATCTTGCATTTTATCCACAAATACGCATTGATTTTGAAGTGTAAGTTTACCCATGGCGAATATGGAAAAATATTTATTAGCTTACCTTCAACAAACTTGGGTTATTCAAAATTTTTAGAACTAGTAAAGTTGTGGACATTTTTATAAAATATTTGATTCAAAGCCTTTTACTGGGTGCATTTGCAACTTACATTGTTAACGCCCTTGCAGTTTCGAGATCCCTGTACATCATTATATAATAAGCAAACAGCAAATGCCTAAATGCGTCTTCAATCTAGCAAAGTTTAATTGCTCTACAATCGCAAAAGCACCAATGTGTAAAAAATTGTTGGGTTTCGCACCTCTATTTTAATAAAATGAATAACGAAGTAACTTTGTTAAGACAAAGCGAAACAAAATGAAGGGATGCAGGTGATTAAAAGCACTTTTTAAATTTTTCCTATTAGAAAAAGAGCCTGCGATCAAAAGTGGAAAATTTTTTCACAACGAAAATATCCCTGCTATCTAAATATACTTATCTGAGCATATCTCTAAATGTCCAGCGAAAAGTTATTCATATCAAATCGAGGTGCATAAGATTCATTTAACAGAATATTGAGTATTCTTATTGCTATGACAACACGAAGCGCCCTTCGATGATGCGCATTTGTGCAATGATTGTAGAAACCGCGAACGCAGAAAAGTAAATGCGTCATAATCGAAACGGTACCTCAAAATTTTCCATTCATCCCATCATTATCAAAGCAGGATCTTGCTTGTCAGCTTTATTTTGAGCCTTACCCACCAATGCAAGAGTTAATAACCTGACAACTGAATTGATCGAAATCATATTTCACATGCATTCGTTTGTTTGTGTAGCGTTTCAGTAAACTCATTCATGTCCTTCAAAAATCTGAAAAAATATGCATTTCGATGCCAAAAGACAAACATATCCTGAAGGAAATGTTACTCTTTTCGAATAACTGTTAAAGTGCAATTTGCATTAGGTTTCATATGTCTATAAAGGCGCTGTTTGATCCGCAATCGGATGGCACACTGATAGAATTCGTTCTGCAATAGAATGAATTCATGATTTAAATGAAGATCAATTCTGATCGAAATCTGATGGTTTAAATCAAACTTGCGTTTTGCACCGCTAGTTTTTCCATGTTATCTTAGGTGTGGATTTTAGGCTGATGATCTTTGAATGCCGACTCAAATGTAAGAATCAACACTTCCTCTACTACTAAGACACGCACGAACTCTCATCGGTCCATACTATTCCAACTATACTCGTAGATTCACATGAAATACTGTGCATTTTTTAATTAAGCGAAATGTTTATTTTCATTTAAAACGTAAGGTAAAATTCATGCACAAGCGCAATTACAATTGTTAAATAAATAGTAATTTTTTGAAAATTTAACGAGAAACTGGTCGTGAATGGATGAAGGTAGTGTCGGACATGGTACTTTCTGCTCCACCAGCGCCGATGCAAGGTGTATTCTTTTGTATGTTTAGTTTATATTTTTCGCATCGTCTTACAGTTCGATGTCTCTGTTTTAATTGAATGGAAATTTTTTTTAGTCTTCGCGCTAAAAATCGTGCTTTTGCAAACATGTTTAAAATTTTGAGAATTAATATAATTTAATTACAAATTGAGATTAATTTTACTGGCCTGTCTAGTGAGCAACGAACACAAAACAAACAAGCAAACAAAATGAAGCTGAAACAAAGTCAAATAGTTAAATTAAACACCTTACCATAAATGTACCACACGCTGCTAATGATGCGCACAATGACACAAGAACATATAAGGGCCAAAGTTTTACAAGACTGCCTTGAATAACACAAAGAATAATGTCAATTTAACTAAACATTTGAGTGGTGTTAATGTAGAAATCAGTCAAAAACGACATATGTTGATCATTTTAGTCAAACGTGCACTACTGGTTTGGCATAGGTTCGATTTCTACATTCACTTTCATTCAGAGGTTCATGGAGTTAATCGCATTCGATTTCAAGGTGAAAACAAAGCAAATATTTAATGGTTCAAACAGGGTTAAAATCCAAATTCCAAGCACTTTTGTTTTGGAATTTCAAACAGTTTCAAGTTGATTTGTTGGTCACGTATTATGCATTTCGTGGATTGCTGTAGTACATTGTTGAGCTCATTAGCGCTCGTCACAAAGGTCAGCCAATGAGACACGTGATAAATGGATATTGCGTTCAAAGTGATTGCCAACAATCCTGGGGCGGCTAACCCAATAACAACAGAAACTACAGTTGAAACAAATACGCGAGCTCTCACCAACTGAAGCAAAGACGCATTTGATTCAGAATTTCGAGGCATCACGTAGTCTTTGATTAGCAAATGTGTATTTGAGCAGTCACCGCTAAAATCTAAATAAATAATTACAGTAATCTTAAATGACTGCACTTTGATTGATTTTGTAATTGGTAATGAAGATGTAACCACCCTTTATGGTTACGATAATACAGAAAATGTTGTGCGCACAATCGCACTTGCAATAAGTGTTTTGAGTTTGATTTGAAGTACTTGTTCTCGATTATGTTCACGATTTTGCAACGGTTTTTTTTCTATTCTGAGCGGTTGTTCAAATGAGGCATAAATGCCACATTAGTTAAAACTTAATGTACTTATTGAGCTGCTCATTTTAAATCGAAAGTTTGCCTTATAGCGGAATATTAGACGTTTTCACATCTAAGATTAACTCACAAACTAGCTGGGTAGATGTTCTGTTATCAACTAAAATCTTAATTATAGCGATGCAGAAATAGACCAGCTACGCAGAACCGATCTCTTGTAAGACACCTATTTATTAAAAAAAAACTGGTTACAAAGAGAAACGCGTGATATTTTAGACACTGTCTGGTGTGACTCTATTCCTAAGCTATTGCCATGCAGGTGAGTTTGAGCCAATATTTGAGAGTCAGTACGTAGTTAAGCAGCAACAAAACTGTTGAATCACGCATTTGATTGGGCAATTAGACAATGCGCTTTACATTGTTTATGCCCAACTCTCAGACATTTCCAAATGAGTTGATTTTCAGATTGTGTTGTCTTAAAAAATGCGCTTCTTGAAATGTAAGCTTTATGCAATTTGTTCTGATCCATTGCCTTTGAACTGTTTCGCATTCTTTAGTTTAAGCCAATAATATTCTGTGACCTTCTTTTTTCTGTCTTTTTTCCAAGCCACCCTAACCTTTTGCTGCTTAAAAAGATTCAGTCATTGAGACAAATTATTACTTGATGCAACATTATTTAAGCAGTTCAAATTTCTAAAAATGCATCAAGATTTGAGTTCAGGCCATTATGCTCAGCAATTCAAAACAGCTCTGACATTGCTTAGACTAAAATAAATATATTTTGTCAGTAACATGATGTACGACCTGTTCTAGTTTTACATTCATTGAAGTAAATACTTACTGGTCTAACAATATGCATAAAGTTGTTTTTTGCACAAATAAACTAAAAAGTTATTCTGTACATGTCAGACATTTCTGAATAGTTAAATTTCGTTAATACTACAGTATGTCTATTTTCAGATTGTGAGGTCTTTCAAATCATGCTTGAAATATATGGTTCTTGAGAGGAAAGAATTACTTTTTAGGTAGGTCATTCAACCAATTTGATTTTTTACCGTCTTCATAAGCTCGGTATTATTGCTGACTTGAAGGATCTAGTTGCTAAAACAATTAAGCATTGGATGTCACAATATTTAGTGCTTGATGTGACAAAATGCATGGAGGTTTCGGCATGGTCTTTGAAATTTATAAGTTTAGCGCAAGTTTGAAACATTAAGAATAAGCAAATTTATCTGCACTGACATAAACTTCATGAAGCGTTTTGCTCATGGATAGCGATTGTCTAGTCAACATTTTTAGTTATGCTAAATAAAAAATTGACCTATCCGCATATCAATGCTATTTCAAATAACTATAAGTCAAAGAATACGGCTTCGTTTAGCTATAGATGAATGGCTTCTACTTGTGCAACACTTTCTATACCTGGAGATGAATTTCAAATCACAATTTGCGATTTAATTGGTTGATACTAAGTGTGGTTCAAAACATCTTGCAAGAGCCATTGCTATTGCGGACACATGAAGTTTTTTAAGAATGAAGGGTGCATAGGCTAGGATGCAGGTCAAACCTATTTGTTCCTCTCTAATATTTTTGAAGCCACTCAGTCATTCATGGAACGCAATTATAATGATCATTTAAGCCATAAAAGTTGCATATCAGTGATGAATAAAAATCATGCTAAGTCATTATTTGTTGAAGTATAAAATATTATTGATTCTGCTTACAAACAATAGGACAAGGACAAGTTTGACTTAACTTTAGGTGCAAAATTTGATTTATTAAGCTGTGCTGCTTAACATCTGATGAAGTCAAATTCAACGTTAATATTAAGTGAATGAAATATTACGCCTATATCTCCTGCGGTTGATTTTAATTTTCATTAATTTCACGCAGTTTAATGGTTAAATTGAATGCACTTTGTTAATTTGAGTTGAGAAACTTCAAATAAATTTAGATCAGTGCTGCATGAACAGACGTTCCGTGAAATTTCCAGTCTCGATAATGCTTCTAATGAAGAAATCGTTGCAACGCCATACTTGCTTATATCGAAAGGTTTTATCAGCAAAGACTCAGATAATTTATAGTAAATTGATTTAAAAAACAATTAAATAAATACAAATTTACATTTTGATGCACAATGAGATGATATTGATCGCAAAGAAAGCCCTACTTGAAACTATATGCCAAATGTTAGGCACAGTCAAAATTAAATTGTTCGATTTATTATCAAAAACCAACTTATAAGACTACTTCAAGGGGCTGTACCAAATAGAGAGAGCAGTATTATCTGGCCAAAGGTGATAGATTTAAGAACCTCCGATTTCTTGTTAAAACAGTCGATAAAAGTCAAAAATAAAAAAAATTGGTTATAATCCATTCTTGATCCAGATGTATAAATTATGTATTAAATTTGGCCATTTCCTAAAACGAATAGAAATCGTGCCATGTGGACGCGCACTTTTATCATGCAAAGTAAACGTTTTGAAATTCACACACCAGGATGATGTTTTGCCATTTTAACTCACTTGATTTTGAAAGCTTCCTCTGACTGCAATCGAATTTCAAAAGAATGAATTTCGTGCTGAGTGACATCTCACATATTGCATAAGTAAGTAAGTATATTGGATCGTAATCTAGCTGTTGCCTGGCACATCAAATAAAAAAATCAGTGTTTTTTTATAGGCAGATTATATGCAATTTGGTTCTTCATGGAAAATAGTCAAAATCCCTGATTTAGATATTTTTTTGAATTCAAACATTCTTAAAATTTGTTTTAAAATGCAGATATCAAAATAGCAACTGATGCTGTTAGTTAATACTTGCGATACAATAGTTGGCAGCAAACTATTTGGGATTAATCGCAACTAGTGCCTAGAAGCTCTGCATTAAACAGTGTCGTGCTTTGCAATGAACAATGCAGATAACCCTGTGGGCAACCCTGGGGGCCAATGAGAGGCTCAGCCTGATTAGGTTAATTGACCACCATCAAAGATTTCAAAAACCACGTACACCTCAAGCGAGTGCCGCTTAGGTCATAAGACCGTGAGAAGTGCCATCATTTTTGGGGCAAAAAGTCATTTTTGATGATATCAGGACCAATCTGTTGTGTATTGGTGTAATTTACAAGACACCTGATGCATTTTAAAATCACTCGCCAAGGCTCTCAAGGCCACCTAGACTTTATGAAATCTATAAATTCTGCCTTTAGGCATGCCAACGGGTATTTGATCATTTCAACTCAAACCTTTCCTCCTTCTTTCCCACTCATACACCACCGTCATTATCTTCGCCACATTTCGATTCCTCTGCATCCTTCTCCCCATCCATTATTTTGTTGAATGCTGCAACATGATCCGTAATCAACCATATGGTGGACCTAGTAAGGACCCATTTCTGGGCCACCACCATATACTTGATTACCGTGTTGTCCAGATTGCAGGTTAAGTAACAATAAATTGGAGGAAGGAGAATAAAGTGCTATTAGATGATAGCTCATTTGATGGTTTTGGCCTATTGCCAAATATTGGATTGCTGCTCTTACAGAAGGGGGAATAAGTCACCCTCCTGACAGCGTGTAAGTCAGTTAGCTGATGCTTGAGCTGGCTAGCTGGTCAAGCAATTGGTCGTTGGTGAGAATATGCTTTGCAGCGTGTAAATTAATTTAGTTGAAGTCAGTCGAATGGGAATGGTGCTAGGTTCATGTTATTAGCTCACGATTGATGAACGTACTTCAATGAAGCGCATTGGAAGAGATCGAGCAGAAAATGTGGCGCGCGAAAATGTGAAGTTCTTGAGATAATAAAGATGCTCAGGCATATCTTTTTTCAGCTACTGTCCATCAGAAAGTTAAAAAGATTTCTAGAGGAGGTATGAAAATCGTCTGCCCTTAATAGAGTCAAGGATGAACATGGTGCGAACACGGAATTGAAATGCTACCTGTACTATGGAACCACGTTAGAGATGTGACCAGAGAACTTAAGACGTCGACAAGCGCTTTTACTGTCTCCTGTCTTAACTGTTGCATGCAAGGGCTTGTAAAAGCTATTTGCACCTCTGTTGTTCCCCCAGAAGACCTTGAAACTTGCCCTAATGGGTAAGGAGTAAATGAGTTACTAAATTAATTAACAAAATGCGCGCCAAAATGGGGAGTTCTTGAGCCGATCCAAATGACTTCTGGAAGGGTTATGAAGATTTTCTACCTTAACAATGTCGAGGACGGACCAGGTGCAACTACGAAGTTGAACTGCTACCTGTACTATGAAACCATACCGGAGAAGCAAAAACGTCGATAAATGCTTTTACTGTCTTCTGTGTTGATTGCTGTGTGCTACTGGTTGTAACAGCTAATTGTACTTCTGAACTCAACCAGATGAAAGTGATAATGACCCTGTTTAGGGCCAGCAACGTACTTGGATATCATGGCAATCACTTAGCAAGCAGCCAGTAGTGCACCCTAGGTAAAAATATTAATGCTGGTTTGTTAGTTTGGGTTGGGTCAGGTTGATTCGATCAGGAAACTTGAATTGGTGTTATATTCTGGGTTGGGGTTCTCGGATCGGATGGGAGCTATTGAGCAAGTTCTCACCTAAATAGGGTTCAGTTGCTGCTTGTCCCATGTATTCTAGCTGGTGCTAATGGTTGAGCTCAAACGGCTGTCCTGGCACTTAGTCAACAATCAGTTATCTAATAAGGCATTAGAGAAGAGTATAGTAGAATAAGGTAGTGAAGTTGCGGCTAATTTATTGGCTGATTGGGGTGAGATCAGTGGTTCAATGTAGACTAAAGAAGGCTTTCAAAGCGTGTGTTTTGTCAATCATTCGAAATAGTAGCGCCCTGCGCTACTGCCAAAGCATGCATCGTAACTCTCCAGGCAGTGGTCAAGATGCAGCAAGGGGTGAACTAAGCTGAGTCTAACGTTGAAATGCTTGGACCAACGAAAAAGGCTTATGTGATGTTGTTGCTCACGTGAATGTCTACAGGACGTGAACAGGCGTGTGTGTAGGATTTGTCAGTCAGTCTGGAAATGGCTGCAGGCCAAACGAATTCAACAAAAGAATACTGAAGCATTCTCGTCAGCTTGGTGCCTCTATGTTCTGTCAAACCTTCTAACACTAAAGCCGCTTTAATTGTTCTTGCTCTCTAAGTGGTATCAGGTTAGGCTGACAAGAAGGCATCGAATGTGGAAAAAAGGGTGACAAAACGGGGAGGGCGACAAAGTGGAGGCTGTTAGCGAATAAATCCGAAGAATATATCAACGATGAATTCCTTCATTAATGCCATCTGCGGGCGCATCGCTAACGATTCGAGCTGATTAGCTCACTTCTTTGCTACATGTACGGAATTTCCACAATCCAGCTTCTTGCGTGGTATATCTTGCCTCGTTTACCAGGCTGCATAAATACGGAATTCAAATAGCTTCGAACAAGACTCCTTGTTTACAAATTTTGCTGGTGCAGTTCAAGCACCCTTCGAATTATCATGAATGTTATTCCAATGTGTCTGGAACTTTAAATACTGTGGCCTCATAGTTCAAGACACCGGTGAGCCAGATGGAGTAATAAAAGCTAACGTAGTCAAGGCAAAAGGCCCTTGCGCTCAAGGTGTCTCAATAACAACCTGAAAGTAACTCTGGTGGGTATCATTGTCCATTTTGCAGTCACTTATGCTATATCTGCTGTTGTCTTGAGAGTAAAATATAACAATCTACTCCAAGCAACACAGAATATGGCTCGACGCATGATACCTGGATTGTAGTCGCAATGAGCCAAAACACTAGATGAACTCCGAAGGGAGCTGCCAATGCGTTACTTGGCAAGTCTTGTACAGGCAAAGGGGTTGAACCTACAGAAGAGTTTGAAACCACACAAAGATAGGCTGATACTCGCCGTACTCTAGAGTAACTTTGAAAACGGAGAAACTATGAAAGCCTCACATACAAGGAACTGGATGCCTCAATTAAATAAAATACAAAATAAATATGGCAAGAGCATTTCGAATTATAGCTACTTGATCCAAAGAAAAGCCTTTAACGTCGAGATGATAATTACACACCTAGATTGGTTGGAGATGTTTTGCTACAACAAAGGAGATGCAAAGACGCGTACAACAAGTTAGTAGAGACGAAGAACACAAAACTGAAGATATGCTGTACCGTAAACTAACGTATCTTCTTACACACTGCCTTAAAAGGCAGAGGACTCAAAGGTGGCTAAAGAGACATATTAGGGATTGTCAGCTTTCAGTCAAAATCAAAGGATGTGAGAGGCCAACAGATAAGAGGAATGAACCAGACTGCAGTAAAGAAAGTAGAGTAACTGAACATGATGGAGGAAAAAGATGAATTGGAAAGTAGTAAAAAATAAGACTGGCAGGATGAACTACACATCGGTTCCATCATGGCTGTGACAGCATGGTTGGGATAGCATTCTATGTTAAGCAATTTATATATGAATATTGTGCATTCAACCATTCATTGGCTGTGAGCTTGCTTATTTAGTCAGAATTCTCGTTAATACACCACTACGGCGATTTGATTTGAAACGAAAAAGTGGTTGTTTTAAATGTACGTTCCAACTTTGCAGTTTTATTTCTGCAGAATGATGACTGAGTGAGTTGTCAGAATAGCATTAGAAGCAGTCCTTCTTGTTGAAAGTTATCGGGAAATTTGTGTGGAAATCCGATTCCAAGCTCATAAATGTCCGACCATGTGGGCATGAAACTGTAAATCAACTTTACATAGTAGAGGAAAGCTAAAATGTTTTGGAAAAAATCAGCCACTGCATCAGTTTCAAGAGAGATAATAAACGAGTGAAAGAGATTGCCTTTCCACTGCTTTATCTTCGCTAAAGCGGATTTCAATAAAGGTACCATCATGTTCACCGAGTACGAAAAACGCAAGACCGTCATCTACGAACTTAACCGCCATGGCCGTACTTCCTGCACTTCAATTCGCTAATAAAGATCACTCTCGGGTATTTCAGCCATCTTTGAATAAAGTCTTCAAAGTTACCACCTCGCCGTATTTTAGCTCTAACCATTTCCCGTTTACTCTCTTCTCTAACTCTCCCCGTTCTGCTACTTCCTTGCCTATGGCCTCATAACTGCGACTATCGATAGGTTAAGCTACTGCGAATTGAGCTGGTCTCTTCATGCTGGTGCATTCATCGTAGAAATCTAGGTAGCACTTAAGATGCAGCAAGGAGTGATCTAACCTTAGACTAACGTTGAAATGCTTTGACCATCGAGAAAGGCGTAGATGAATGTCTAGCAGAAATTCCATTTATTATTACATGAACGAGCCTTCCACATTCTAGTTTTGGTCCATGAGTCCAGGTTTTTGCATCGTACAAAATTTCACGAATCAGGGAGCCAACGGGAATATGTGGGTTCGTCAAGCAACATTTAACCAGACAGGTATGCATGTCTGACAGCACAAGGCTCGTTGACAATATCGCTTCTGATGCTTCTACTTCTAACTTGCGCGGTGACGTGAATGAGCAGATGAAAGGAAATTTTAGAAAGTTTCAAGAGAAAATTGCCACCGTTACAAAGATACTTGATCAGATCATTTCACATGCATCGAAGTAGACTTTAAACATGTCACCCATCCATAGTGATCTCGTAGTCAAACTCACACAGATGCAACAAACACGCATTAAAAGGGTGGCTTTTAAGAGGGCCGCGGAACGCGTGAATAGTGTTGTCGATCGGGTGGCCGTCATCTCGGGTGAAGTTTTAGCTGATATGACGCAGAGGCAAAAGGTCTAAGAGAAGGTCAAGTGGAAGGTGAAAAGCCGGACTTTGGATGATTGGACCAAGCTTTCTTTGTGGAAGACCTCTCGTCAAGGCATTTCACATTGGTTCCCTTTCTCTCTGATTCTTGGAAATATCCTCTATCTGCCAATAAAGCACCTAATGAGGCTTATTCCCAGCATCTGAATGCAAAATTTCTTTGTCGCACAGGGCTATCCTGTGGAAAGATTTTAAGGACTTAAATACTGTTGACTCATTTAAACACATACTTACGGATTTTCGAGGTGTTTATCAATCAGACAGAGTAAAAGACAAGACTCCAACCAATTTTTTTGCTGTTACTGCGTAAGGCTCAAATAAGTAGCCATTCCATCTAAAATAATTCTTACGCAGCAAACTCACTAATATCATATTCGTCAATCATTTGAGATCGTCAATGTAAAGCTGGATAAATTGAACGTCAAACATAACTTGATGCACGTAGCAAAGTAGCTGATCTGCCCACTTTAAACGACTCTTTAACAATATCGTTATTTTGGACATAAATCGCTAATGTGGTTGCCAATTTTTTTCGCTAGCTTTTCTTGTATAGCTTGCAATCCTGCCCACTGCTTTACATATCACCGCCAAATAACCAGCGTATTCTTGCCTGAATTTGGCAACATGAGCATCCATATCTTAAACTGCGTTTTTGATTGTTGTGGAGGGCAATTCGCTCCACTGCCATTGCGACTACCAGTGCTACTGCCAATGCGACTGACATTGCTACTGCCAATGGTACTGCTGGTGCTGACGCTGGCGCTGTTGGAAGCGAAAAAGGCTTGTCTGCAAATGGACTCATTTTCACGCTTTTTGCTATTTATCGAATAATGAGGCAATATGCTTGGGCACTTGCCGCTACTTAAAACAGAGCCTGGTTAACTTTCGTATGAATTGCCCGATGTCCAAGTGAAAAAGCTTCGCGATCGATTTCTCGACTGCAGATCGAACAAACCAGACTCGGCGTGACAAGGTTTACATAACTTTCTTTAAAACAGCGACCCACTCGATGATCCAATGTCCGAGGATGGTGGAACACTTGAACCTTGCCAACTCATTTATCTCACTTTTGCAATGAGCGATTTGAGAAACATGACCCCGCAGTTGTAATTCTCAGTTTCGTTGATAGGAATTCGCATTAACAAATGAACGTTTCTTAATTTTGAAGAGTTTTATACCCATCGAATGTCTCTGGATACTTTGATCCTACCACTTTATAGGAGGCATGTTTTTAATAACATTTGAAAATGGAGAAGTTCAATTAATTTACACAATCGTTTGTACCAAAGTCGCATAATATTAGACCATATCTAGTTGAGACCTCATTTTGATGAAAAGCATAGAACTGGTGGCACCTAGAATAGCACAAACCAATGGACAACGTGTCTCATCCGATCAACAACTTTGGCATCTCAGCCGAGGCTCATAGTGTAGACGTGTGGATTTCTTCGGTCCAACGTTGAAGAAAACATTGGCAATTGAGTTGTCTAGCCCCAAAAAAACACTGCCTGGATCCATTGCATGACTTCGCTTATCAACATTGGGGCCGCAAGAGAAGCGCTGGGAGGCAGAGTTTGTGTGAGAAGTTGTCAAACGCAATTCAGTTGTGCACAAAAATTCAACTCTCTTAATGCCTTCGTCTACTTAACTTCAGAGAATTGCTTTCATGTTTTCTCACTCGCATCCACCAATGATCAGTAACCGAGGGCTGTGGGTTCTTTCAAAATCGCTGTCGTGTCCGAACATGACATTGCAAAGCTAACCATTTCGACTTTAGCAAATGGCTTAATCATTGATACTGCGCATATCGAATCTGTGTCGCTTGGCGCTCGCGGCTTCATCAAAGTAGAAATGGCAAATCGCTCAAATATTTCACTTGACCAGCTGAGAAGTTAGAAACACCGAAATGCTATTGGTCGGAAGAGCTACTGTTCTCGACGCCTCACAGGATGCTTGATGATTTGGCTCGGCGGCATGTGTTTATACAATCACCAAAATTCATTAAGCATTAGGTGTGTATTGTAATTTGGTAGAACCATAGCAGTTAGAATCTACACATATTTACTCTTTGTACCAAGGCGGATTGAATAGATATATCAGCATTTGGTGTGCGAATGCGTTGATACCTGAGTTATCAAATACGCCCGAATATGAGCAAGTTAGCCCCATCAGTCCAATATTAATGGCACAGATAACTAGGCAGTGGTAGTTATGATTGCCCATGTAACATCTGGAATTCATGGCTTTAATTAACAGCTAATTGCAAAGGTGCAGCTGCTTCAGATTTCAAGTCACGAAGATAGACTAGCCATTCCTTGGCATGGTTTCGTGATGCAGTTACAGTTCATTCTCCTTTTACACTTCTTGCAGCTTCTCGTTTTCCTCGTCCCTTCGCCCTTATCCAGGTACTGTTTGTTAGCGGCTATGTGTGGGTAAGTGTCATTGGCAGCCGAGATGGTGCAGTTGTGTTATTCATCCTGTTTGATGTTCTTTCATTCGCAGTCATTTATCCTGCCATTTCTTCTGTATTCAGTGTTAAACAATCAAACAACGAGTCAGAAGGCACTTTGCTTAGAATGCTTTCAAATGAATTTGAATAGCAGTGGACTTACAGTTCCACAGAACTGTTGTCGGTTTCTTCATTCTGTATTGAAAACCAGACGTCTACTTATAAACCCTTTAAGCGCTGTTAATGGCCTGTTCTACAAGCCTTAACCGCCTGCAAACTTTGCAAAAAAATCAAATCACGGTTAACTATATTCATATTTTAACTGTTCAGCAAACATTTAACCACTTAGCAACACCCAAGGCAAAAACATGGGAGAAATCAAAACATTTTGAAACATAATTTAGTTAATGTAGATAAGAATAGACATTCTTTGTCCTTTCGCTAAACAATTCGTTTTAACGCATCAGATGCTACAAATCCATCCAAGTGAATTAACCTACTCTGAAGTAACAAAATAATATCATTACAATATATCGATGTTTTAATATCAATACAAAGGTATACTGGTGTCAGATTGCGCAGCCTATCGAATTTATTTGAAATAACGATCAGAAAAAAATGTCTTTTTTTTAGAATAATACGTTCTATCACAGCTACGTACTTGATCAACGCGATAAAACAACGAAGGTACTATATTTGATTTCTGCAAAAAGCTACACCTAAACTTTCTACAAAAATAAAATTCAGATATGTCGTCACAAATATACAAAACTTTTTCAATCTATTTACTGGAAACAGCTTGATTAAGTTCCACCATTCGGAATATTCAAACCTCATTTAAGGTGATTTTCTGAAATTTGATTATTTTAAAGGAAATGTATGAAAGCAGCATAATGCAAGTGCACCCACAATATACAATATGCTTTGTGCAACTTCTTATCAAAGTGCCGTCCATAGATAATCTGTAGGTAATCCTCTTTACGAACCAACTCGAATAGTTTTTGAAATCCCATTTTTCAGTGTTAACAACAAATTATCAAAACTGTCAAAAGAAAAACTATAGCAGGGCATTTTTGCATTTGCTTGTCATTGCAAAATAGCAAACCTTAAGTTCCCGTTCATCACGATGAAAAAGTAGATTCTGTGTAAGAGGTTTCAGATCAAAAGGTAAAACTAAGCAGTAACCTTAATCATACATATCCAGACAGTCAGAATAGTACTTGATCACCTGAGTGCTTTACAAAACAGTGTGTCCATAGTCAACCAGTGTCGCAAAATCCATTCACAATTTGAAAAAAAACATTAGGATTATCGCGTTCATGAAGTGTTAATTGGTTGATCTGTGCATCGAATCGATTGACAGCGCTAGTGTGCTTGATGTATTCAAACACATTGTACAAAACGTGGATTCATTTCGGTATTGAAATGTTGTAAATTTTAAATTCTGTATCACTTAGGGCTTCATGTTCTCGATGTACCCTTGTTGTGTTCATTTTTACCTGATTGGTCAAAAATCATAAATCAGATATGTTTAAATGATAACCTAGAAATAACATGATTTATACAAAGCAGCATTTCCTCCGTTATGATATGGAGCAGAATATACTACAAAGTCAGAGCCAAGGACCGCCAACTTAAACTGCTTTATTTAAGAGAAGTAAGCTTATAATCTCAAAAGGCGACTGAAAAAAATGAATTAATTTGTACAAGCTCATTTTAAATAGGTTTGCAGGATGTTCCTCAGCAATTCAGGCGACGCAGACTCTCCGTAGCTTTGCTTGCGCAAACAGGACAT
This sequence comes from Moniezia expansa, assembly GCA_019097775.1. Lineage (NCBI taxonomy): Eukaryota > Metazoa > Platyhelminthes > Cestoda > Cyclophyllidea > Anoplocephalidae > Moniezia > Moniezia expansa. Next base: position 88,429 of record JADFDV010000371.1, on the reverse strand, counting down.
TTGATAAAATATGTCCTACTATTACCTTCTGAAGTTTACTTATTGATTTAATATATTTAATGTATTACGTCGCTGTTTCATTTGTATTTAAAGACGCTTAATATAAAAAAAACAGAATCAACGCTTTAAACAGCACATAGGAAGATCGCATCAAGGAAATGTGGAAAAAACGCTCACTATATTTTTTACTTGATGTCTTTGTCATATCGCAGAATGGTATATTCTTTGTGCCTTTGCATCCAATTCTGTCAACCTTATTAATTGGAAGCTTACATTCTTTTGAGCGCCTAAATACAGCAAAGTTTTCCACCAGTAACTTTACCCAAATGTGTATCAAGTGCATTTTTGAACAACTGCCATACAATAGAAAAATTAAAGTATTGTTTGTCTAAATGTTTGTTTGTCTAAATGTAAAGCGTCACTGTGACTGTATTTATTTATTTTGACGTCTACTTCTATATATTCATTTATAAGTAACTAAAGCGAAATGAGGAAATTTTAATTAGCGATTGAACTGCTAAGGTCTCTTATCTAAATGAAATTTCTTGAATTTGACAATTACGGAGATCAATGTAAGAGAATGCGGACAAAATATTTGCACGTACTTTGCGTCACTATAACAGAAGCAAATCCCCTTTAAATGATCATGCAAAAATGTTTACCTTTCATTTTACTTCGACATGATTCCTGTTTCTTAGGGTAAATGGAACAAAAATGAAACTGAAACCTTTTTAGACAAAAGTTAGGCTATTAAGGATAGCAATTAACTTCGCAATTTTGTGATAAATAAACTGCGGATAAAATTTTAGTTCTGAGATTATGTATTTTACTGAACCTTGATATTCGCTTTTGCTCCAAAATCTAACATGCATACTTCAAAGTTAATACGAGTTTTAAACATGTTATCAGTAATACGCTGTTTTTTGAGGTGAATTATTTTTGAAATTCAAAATATTTGGCATTGTTTGGTGCTATTCAATAGTCAAAAACGTATATTAAATTTTCCTGATTTTGTGAGTCTCAGACATGGGCAAACTTACTTGGGCGCTATCAATGTATTACATTTAGCCCATTTTTGTGTCACTGTCTCGTATTTTGAAAAAGTAGATTAGTAATTTGCTTGTATCCTCAGTAGCTCGATTCACTAGACCAAAAATCGGTATACAAATTATAACTTAATAACTCGGATTTCAACTGCAGCATAATGTCGCTGAATAGATTCTTGCACAGCTTTCTGAGTTGAGAAGTGATTATAAGAAAAATTAAATGTATTAAACTCAATTTAACGTTTTTTTTATTTGTCTGCTAGTTTTAATTCTTTATAGAAGAGCAGTGGTTATCTTCGAAAGTCCCGAAATAGTTTAGGCCTTGCTGACTATTCTATCAGTCATAAATTCAGAATTTATGTGAGCTAAATGATTTTTTTGATTGTATGCCAGAAATAAAAGTCAATATTTATTAACACTTAAGTTTCGTAATAGGTGGCAGAAAACTTTAGATTTTAGCTGAAAACCACACTTTTGTGCCAAGTCGGTATATTAGAAATAAGCAATATATCACCATTTATCGATTGCTTTTTTTCACTAAGATTTATGAAAAGCTGAAAAAAGGAATTTTGTTTTATGTTATGAAGCTCAACCGGATATATATGCTATATGCTTGTCCAATTTTTTTAGCCTTAATTTTACCCTTTTAGGACTAATGTTCCTAGTTGTAATCCAACTGCAAACTCGTGTAAGAACTGATGAGTGACATTTCAAACAGGGTATAAATAACTTATAGATGGCACGAAAGTCGAGCTGTTTAACTTACACACCGGTAAAGAAAGGGTTGTGCCAATGGGACGGCACATATGAATATGATTTTTGTATAATTTAAAAGGTGTTAATTAAATACAGTTCAACTTGTAAAAAACTATTGTCCATTGTCATTTCGATGCTGTGTTAAGCAAATTGGTGCGACTCACTTTGGTTGTGGCAAGCATAGAAAAATATTTATACTATGAGAAAGCCTTTTTATGCTATGGCCTCAAATGATAACCTTTTTCAAATCACTCACATTATCCGATTCCGCTACTATTGTCCTGAAACATCTCTTAGGTTTTTGCTCTGCCCGAATCACTTATTTATAGGCCTGTCGAACCGCTTTTTTCTCCTCAATTTGATAAGCATAACAAAAATGCATTTCAGCGTTTGCATTTGCAGCTGCAAATATTTTTGTCCTTTTTGGTGAACTATCAAATATCAACATATGACATCAGCAGTCATTGGTAATGCAAAGTCCATCTGCATTACCTATGCAAAACTAAAGCCAACTTTCTCTTTACGGTGATAAAAAGGAATCCTGAATTCTGCGACGGATAAATTTAAGCATGTCTTGTGTTCATGCAATGCTCTGCATAAAAATGCAGAGTTGTGCTGTAAGAGCACGAAAATGAAGGTATGAAAGTTGTGCATGAATCAATGATCATGAACAGTACCTGATAGGGAACTTAATTTCCTTGACCCTCCATGTTTGCTTCCATCTTTGCCTGTACTTTGATCTTAAAATAAATTTTTGAGTCAATATCTCTTTTTTAGGTACACAGGATTAGTTATTTTTCAACGAACAGCAGATTTAAGGTGAAAAATATGTTTGCGTTGATGAACTGATTTATAATTAAAGATAAAAATATAGTTGCGGTCATGTTTTTAAGACCTTTTTGTGCAATAATAAGCGAATAAACTGAATTAAATATCAAAAAGTAAGTAATAAGTGAAAAGTGAGCAAATGCAGCTAAATAAATTCGTCCAAATTGAAACGTCATTGTGAAAAAAAAAGATTTAAGCGGTGCTCAAATTATTCTTTGTTGATCACTTAGGTTGGCTTTGACAAAACTCTAATCAACACTGCTATTTACGTAGATACTTGAATCAAAGCCCAGAATTTTAATGTAGGAAAACTGAGTTACAGATGCGCTCGGGCAAAAGTTTTAAATTATGGCTTGATAAGCAAAAGGGAATAGGTAAATATGTGCTTAGGTGTCATACATAGATATGGATGTGATATGCTTTGTTTGTGCATGCATAGTGTGATCTTACAGCTCATAAGGTGGCTGGAAGATTGGTTGCAAGGTATGATGCCCATGCTTGAGGTGAAATTTCAATCCGGTTTTCTACTAGCGGTCTAATAAGGGTGCTGTTTTGCTGATCAAAATTGACTAATAGGTATCTTTCTGATGTCCGAAACTCAGCAGCAAATATTGAAGATGACCTCGAGTCAACTATTACTTCTTGAAGTATTCGCAAAACATGTCACCAGTCAATATTATTGATGATTCATTGTCCTTTAACTTCTCTTGTATCTTCAGCTAGCTTCTGATTTGATTTGTACAAATAAATTATATCTAACTATATCTTAAATCTAAATTTGTCTTCAGATAGCATTTACAATTGCCTAGTAGCAGGCGTTTCATTAAATGAAATATCGGCTTGTGTTTATTAATTTGTTTATTAGCCAACTTTGTCATACATTATTATTTTCTCAAATCGTGATAAAGATAGTTTCAATGGCCTGATTGGTTTCGGAATTTGTTATTTGAACAAAAAATGTAATTATCTAAAGGAAGAAACTGGATTAGCACGTGCGGCTTGTACAGAGGGAACAGATGTAAATTATACAGAAACTGACAGAATGAATATATGGAGCCAAAAATGAGTGGGTGGACCTAAATCAAGTTGTTTTAAAGCACGTCGATTGAAGCATTTTTGTGTTTCTATGGCAGCATATACGAATTCGACATATGAAAAATAGGTTAAGTAATCATTCTCGCAAAAATCAATAGCTAGCTGCGATGTGATTTTCAGGTAACTTTTACCTTTTTAGCATGACACATAAACTAACCACAAACATGCCCTAAAATGCAGTCAACTGAAGACGAGCGGTTTTGATTTTGCCTCAAATTCTTCATTTCCTACAACATACGATGATTAAATTTGCGAATTTTTGAAATCAGAATTTGCGTTGGTGCATTCTATTGAGGCATTAGAAACTGGCTTTACAGAAGACGAGTTCAAATGAAAGCTTTAGGAGTATTTACATTCGTTATTCTGTATGACGACTTAAGATAAAAAAAGTATAGAGCAAATGGATTAGTAGCCAGTGTTGAAAAAACAATTTGAAAATGAATCGAAACTCGGCTTGGTAACCGATTTAGCTACAATTACCTACTGCCTATTATTTGTAGCGCATTACGCTTAAGCTTGTATTGAACCTGAGCTATAAGAAGCAGATTCATTGGTTTTTTAAAGTAAAATTTCCTGCAGTTCAAAGTGCATCTGTGAAATGGGCAGAAGATCTTTATCCTCGAGTGTTGGCTGAAATACCTTCATGCATACTTTGTTGGTAGGTGTCGTAACGTTTTCTATCATTGTTAAACTAAGCAAAATGAACTGTTTACAGGCACTGCAAAGCAAATATAATGATTACGAATAAAATTCGGTAGGCCCTAAAGCTTAAGCTTGAATGAATTTATAAAAAATTCAAATTCGCAAGTAGAAAAAAAGAGGGTATTTTGATTTGTAAATGAAGCTTTTAAAAATTTTTACTTGCGTTAGGCAGCTGAAGAATTAGTCTCGAGACATTTTAAATTTGAAATCCTTTGGCTAAATACAAGACTGATCTCAAGAATTGTTTCTATAACTCTTTGCAAATATATGCAAAACTGGAGGATCATGGATGATTTCAGCCTTAAATAGCTTTTGTTTGGTGCATTGTATTTCTGCATATTTAAGCGATGGTCATGTGTTGGTTTGTGGTAGTCTATGTGTGATTTGCATTTGGTAATATTCATGCTTGATTGTAATGTCAAATTTATCATTAAAGAGATCATTATATTTAGCTTGTACCTTAGCGAATGCAATGTTAAACAGTGGTGACTAATATCAATTTAAGTTCAAACAATTAAATAATCATTCGTATTAATTTTTCCTGAAATCGAATGAACATTTAAATTTCTTTTGGTGATGATTTATTTTTTACAAATTGGGGCAAATTGTGCACAAGTTCTTGCAATTAAATAACTGCATTTTTATTGTTAAGCCTTATCAAATGTGTTGCTATCAAAGTTGATGCCACACTACAATCAAATTTTTAAGCGTTAGATAAAACAACGGATTTTGATGGACGCTCTTAAATGGCACGAATTTCTTACTATTCTGGTGAAAACTACGCTAAATACAATGAGAAAATACAATTTTCCTAAGCACGATCAGTTGACAAATTTGCGTTTCAGCAAATTTGGATTCTCCTAACTAACTTGAGGTTGCCAGTTAAAAATAAAAATTGAAAGCTATAATAATATAAAACCGTCTGCATTAATGCTGAAGTTACTGGATACTACATGCGTAAAGGTTTTCTAGCATATCCTGCAAACTACAGATCAATCTTCCTTCTAGATACATAAGGCACATTACATGAATTAAATCTGTGTCAACCTTGCCGAATCACTCAAGAATTCAATTTGGATTCTGCGGAGGAGGATCCACCGCGCAAGCTATACTTGGAGTAAAAGGCATTATGCGGAATGCCGAGGAATCCCTTCAATCAAACCCAATAGGACATCTAACTCTCGCTGCAGCCTCAATGATGACATCACTTTTGATGGCTGCATCCACTTGAGAAATTGTGCAAGTTTGGCGTTAGGGAACGCTGCATTATGACCTTCGATAGGCAATTGAGAGCTCACACTGCACAGCGCAATCTGGTCAATATTTCACCAACTGCGTTTGTGAGTGGTTGGGTGGGTGGCGATTCAATCCACTACCAATGACTGCTTCCACCACTGACAGTGCCAGTGCCAGTGCCAACAGCACTCCTCAACTCAACTCGACAACTCCAGTTGATAACAAGTAGTCTGGCCAAATAGCGATGGAATTCCACAGTGAGAATTCCACAATGCAGCTATTATAGTAGTGAAGCATTGCCCTCTCCAGTTGGATGACTCTTAGTTATGTTTGTTGTTTGCAATGTGCCGACAGGCGACGCGAATGTATTTGAGTAAAATTCACTACCTAATGCTCTTGCGACAATATTTCTCCTTCATTCGCTCCAGCTATCAATTTCGAGCATTGTTTCTTATGACTTTGTGCAGCATCCAAAACGTGTACCAAGGAGAGCTGGTATTCTCCTTGAGTGACTGATCTCCTTCTATTGACTTACTTGTCCCCTAATGAAAAAAGCACATGGAGAGTAGATGAATAAGTTCTAGTGAGTTATTACAGTAGGTCTGATGGAGACATTTCAGAGAGTCTCTAGCCAGTTCTGCTAAAAGCATAATCACCTGCCTCAGTGGAAACGTTTATGCTTCTCAAAGTATCTTGCCAATGCTTTCTTTAACATTGGCCCTAAGAAAGCCTACTCCATATTCTTCCTAGATTCTGTGCTTGAGCACTCCCTCGTGGTGTGCGAAGAGATCTTTCGGTTTGAATAGCATTCTTGTACCTTGTATTTAAATACATCTGTAGTGAGCACGAAGGAATTTCGCGGTTCAATCGCTTCGAGGTATACTGGAAAGCTGGTTATTGTCACTGCTTGATTTGCTGGTTTCCATTTTTGATTCAGGATGTTCACCCTGTTATGTTGAACCTTGTATCCCATGAGCGATTCTTGAAAAAGGATTTGAGAGCCACTTTGTTCTCAACTGCTTTTTAACCACAATTTCTCGGTCTTTCTTCTCGCGAATAGCTGTATACCACCAGTTTATTTATCCTTCTTTCACCTTTTTACTTCACTGTTTGGTGGCAGATTTTTCCATGAATTTGAAGATATCCTCATATGTAGTTGCCAAGTTGTCCTAAGGTAGTTCCTATTCAAGGTGTTTCTGGTAGGTGTCCTTCGCTTTACTTATTTGTTTGATGCTTTAAGTCAGTTGTCACAGTTGCCTTTGACTGTTTCTAGTTTCCTTCGAAATTCTATTCTTGCCTTTTCATAAGCGTTTTCTGATGTGTCGTTTGAGCTTGAGGAATATTATTTGAATGCAGTGATCGGAATCTAAATTTGCCGTTCTAGATGCTTGTATACACTAAAAAGGAATAATTATGAGGGCTGCCACAGAAAGCGTCGCCCTAAGGCAGGTGCTCAGTTCAAGAAACAAACCAATTGGGATCAGAAGACAGCAAATCTGGAAAGATAGCTCAATGGTGTATTTGAATGGCAAGAACGATGTTAAACATGATAGAGGCCAACTTTGCAAAATGAAGAAGTATTCAAGTGACACGCATAAGCCCCTTTATTCCGAGGAAAAGGCTTCTATTTGGAAATATTTTTTTAGGTGGAGTAGCTAATTACTTTAGCCTTACGCAGTAACATCAAAAGAACTGGTCGGAGTCTTGTTACTTAACCTGTCTGATTGATAAACACCTCAAACATCCGTATGTATATGTTTAAATGAGTCAACAGTATTAAAGTCTTTAAAATCTTTCCACAGGATAGCCTTGTGCGACACAAAGAAATTTTGCAATCAGATGCTGGGAATATGCATCATTAGATGCATTATTGGCTGAGGGGAGGATATTTCTAAGAATCAGAGAGAATGACGAGAGGTTTTCTACAAAGAGAGCGTGGTCCAATCATCCAAAGTCCGAGAAAAGGAGTTGAGCAGAGCAGAATTGCATGAGCTTCACATGCAATGACCGTTTGTTTTTCCCAATTCAATCATAGCTATATATATATATATATTATAATCGTTTTCTAATCTCTTACTGCGTCCTTAGGAAGGTGCCACAGAAAGCCTCGCCCTCAGACAGGTGCCCAATTCGAGAAACAAACCAATTGGTATCAGTAGACAACAAGGCTAGCAAGCACACTCGTGTGTTCCCAAGTCAGTGCAATGACACACTTGTGAAATAATTCAATTCCGATGCAAAAAGGCATCTCCTCATTGGAAGGACATGTAGTATGATGATTCGAGCGATCGCTTTTTTCTAACCGATATCTGCCCTATCATGTGCTATGCAACGCAAAGGCCAGTGGCCAGTGGTCTTGAGTAGGGCAAACCCTTAGCACTGACATACATTAAGATGTATATTTAATAAATTTTTACGCAACAAATGAATAAAATGATTGCGAAGTAAATAAAAAATAAGCTGTGAAATTCAATAAGTAATACAGAATTAGTGTGAAACGGATATTAATGTTTGAATTAGGAGTGTGCTACTTAACTCCAATGGCCCATTTTAATCAGTAAATTCGCTGCTTTCATTGTCACGGCTTGAGTATGCAAGACAAGAAGCTAAGGCACAGTGCACAGCAATGATGCCATTTGGGCTCTTTTATGCTCCCACACCACCCTCCACAATCATCTTGCCGAAATTGGCCAGGCCGATCAAAGGACCAACAAATAAGCGTGGTGGGCAACGGGGCACCAACGTTGTGCTTGACACCAACGTCTTCATCAGCGCCTTGTCCCTTGTCCATGCTTTGGTTGTGCAATGCTGTGGCATTGTTTTCGTCATTCCAAATATCGGTTAGTTTTCACCACATTCCTAATTTTGAAATTTGAAGTGCAAACGTGTAATATCTGGTTAGTGACGAATCTTTTGCATTCTTCTTACCAACAGTTTGGATGGAGCTGCACAACTTGCAACGAAGGCGCAGATGGCAGGAGGGAGTGGGTCGCGATGCACAAGTGCAGGTGCAGAATGCTGCAAGCTCATCGATTGCGCTGATCGAGCATTTGCTAGTAGTGTCGAGTGCGACCGTTGCTGACATGGATTCATCGGGTTCTCTTTTACCGCGTCCACTTGGCACAGACGAGGCGGTTCTTTACAACGGTTACAGCGTTGACTTCATTGTCACCGCGCGAATACTGCAGCAACAATACTGAAAGCCAACATTTCCACACCTGATCTCCATAGTTACCAATACTGCTACTGAAGCTGCTGTGATATGTTCAGTTTTTGGCATGGAGGGGACGGCTCTAGTCATTAGGTAGTGACACTGACTTTAACAAAACGCTTCAGAATTGAACGCTTCGCAACTGATATAATCACATTAAATCACCTACAATGTACTTCATTGTACTCGAAGTCATCTCTCAGATTGACCATTCAATCGAGCAGTATTTGAGCATTTGGGTCACCGTGCTTGAGCTACAAGTCATCTGCTGCATGCCTTGCGTTGGTAATCAAATAGTCTTTGCGACTATTAGACAACAAATAGCATTCCCTCTCACCGCCACCATTATTGTGTTACGCTGATTCACAAGATATTTCTTTGCTTCTTCTTCTTCTCCTTCTTCTGATTCTTCTGCTCGAATTTGATGTCAATTCATTCCCATCTTCTGAAGGCTGGCAACTATGTAGTTTTTGCATCCAAACACCCACATTGCATTGTTTTCGCTCCACTTCCAGAAATTTAACCACCTGTGGTCCGCTCTCAGGACTGGAACTAATGCCAAAAGTAATCGTTGATCTTGGTTTGCTGCTGATGATGCGCTAGTGAAGGATGGTATGTGGAAGCGTCGATGGGCATTGTGATTGAGTATCGTGTGTGGACTAATAACGAACAGGCGCTGGCGTGGATAAGAAGACAATAAGGTGGATTTTGTGAGTGTGTGTGAAACAATAAAGCAAGATCTTATTTTTGATTGAGCTGCGTACTCATTTCACGTGATGGTAGGAAGTAATTAAGGAGACGGAGAAAGAGCTAAGAACATGAACATGACCAGATTGGCCTCCTGAGAATTGCATTTTGCTTTTATGGTCATTGTAATCATCGAAGTTGTCGTGATTTGCAAAATCGTTGCGCAGTGTCTCCGCATAAGCAAATATGCCTGATCGAATTTTCGCTTACCTCGGTCACTTCCGTAGCTCGATGACTGCTAAGGAGGACTTCTGCGCAAAGTGATGAGCTGCAGCAAGCCTACACTATGCACAATGTTTCGGCCTCTGGGATTAAAGTCACTTTGACTGCCTTAGCCCTCGATGTAGTATCAGGTTAGACAGATAGGAAAAAAAGACTGCGACGGAAAGTCCCTCAGGCAGGATGAAATACACCTTTGCTCCATCACGGCTAGGAAGAAATCTATCCCAGATACTCAATTAGATGCAGCAGAATAAGTGAATACTATTGCGCTACGCAACCATGCCGACTAAATACTAGCGATCCGGTTAACGTCAAATTACAGTTCTATGATATAATACATAACGTTACTGTATTTTATTGCACCCCCAATATGTATTTGGACTTGCCCTAAAGGGTGGGGATGAATAAAAAGAACAACAGCTGTACAGCATTAAGAGCACTCCTACACACAGCACACCTATAGCAATGGCCACTGCTCAATCCAGAAAAGGTCACCCGACACTGATTGTGGTAGTCGCCTGCATTTTATCAACCGCCGATTTGATTTTGATGGTCCTAAAGAGAGAGGACTGCTGACACTGTTGCAATATAAGTAAGTGTTTAAGCAATAGTAGTAACAATAGCTGCTGTAGAAACAGAAGCGCAGAGGAGGCCGAGGATCTATAAACTTGGAGCTGGTGTAATTGGCACCAGCTTTGATGTCGACCGACACCGCGAGCTTGGTCCACTCACCAGACAAAAATTTGCCCAGTGTGGTGCATTCAAATTCTCATCGACCATTCAATACTGCCTAAGCATCACTGCAGACCTTTTGACTTCACTAATGCCAAACGGCAGTGGTGATTTGAATTTGGTTTCGATGAATAAATAGCACTGCAATATTCACGAGTCAATGCAGATGCACTTCATGTTTAAAGATGATTAGAAGGAAAAATCAGTTGGTATTTCCAATGAACTCAATTATTCTTACTAGTGAACTGTTGCAGTTCGTAGTGTGCAATGCAGGTTTGGCCTTGTGTGGTCGTTTCATAAGTAGCGTCTGCCGTCCACATTCCCTCAAGTTGGCATGGTTCAACGCTCGTCTTATATACCCGATAGACCACTAAGTTGTACGTACGGGTGGCGAATAATCTTAGAGAAAATAAGTTTTTTTTTCACAAATAGCATCTGCGAAATTCATGACCTGCAGACGACAGTGGATACTGTCCAGTAAAAGAGTCATGCATATGGATCAATGTTTTCTACAGTTCGCATTTCATCTACCGCTACTCCCAAAAGTAAGAAGCAAATGGCTTAATGCATTGTTGGATTTATTGGCACACAGTAGTACAGGCTCTCGTTTTTTGCACTTCATCCACGTTCCCCAAACTTACAGACGAACAATGTGATTTCCATAGCAAATCACTGCTGCTATTTAGCACGCAAGTACAAATGATGGACTCGTTTCCTCGGGTGAGTTTGGCGCACACGCTTCCCAGCTCCAGATGCCATAAAGGTTGCGAAGGAGGTGCCCATGTGCAGGCTGTAGTAACCTCAGCCACTTGAGTTGGAGGAATGAAAGGCATATTTAGGATTTCGGCGTGAGCATCTAGTACCTTCTCTCTCATTCACATGTCTATATTTAAATCAGCGTTGATGTGTTTTTCAACTCAACGTTTCTAATTACTGGCTACATCACGACACATTTAGTTGCGATTTTCGTTGACATGAACATGTTCACATTACCAGAGGCCATGCATCAGCTTACGATTTTGTCCAATAGTTTTAGGCTTGGCAGAGAATTATCATGAGCAGTAGATAATTTCAAGTATTTCTATCAGTGCAGTGCAAATTTAACAGTGGTTGTGCTACTAAATAAAACACAACATGATTCACTGTTTTGTGAAGCACGAATTGTTGCCTATAGGAAAAGAATATCTGGAGGACAACAAAGGCCTATCGACCATAAACGACACTAGGACAACCAGTTTCGAAATGCCTACCTACTAAATGTGTTCAACAACTTCTATAATGGGACATCTCCTTTACCTCGAGCTGGGATCGCTGCCGAAGTTGTAACTATCTACAAACGGAAAGGTTTGTAGACAGACCCTGATAACTACAGATCAATCTTCCCTCTAGATGCATTAGGTAAGTTATATGCATCTATTCTGTGCCAACGTTTGAAGCACCATTTTGTCAACTACCCTCAGGAACCCAATTTGGATTCTGTGAAGGAAGATCAACCGAACAGGCTTTACTTGGAGTAAGAACCATTTTACAAAAGGCCGCGGAGCAGAAGCAGAAAAAAGTGCTTGTGTTTGTCGACCTGGAAAAGGCCTTTGACTCGCAGCCTACGGCAACAATAATCAACCGAATGATAGATCTAGGCCGCTCATGGCAAATGATTTACTCAGTAAAGTCCTTGATGGACGCACCGAAGGGAAACTGAGGAGAACAAGGGACAACTTTGTCGTGAAACGTAGTGTGAGACAAGGCTTAAAAGAAGGGCTACTTCTCTTCAACCTAACCTTCCAACTCATATTGGACGAAGCCTCCTCCTCACTCAAGGACAGAGCAGTTCAGATGATTGACCACTCAGGCAAAAAATGGCAGCTAAATCACCTATAATACGCCGATGACCTTTGTCTTATTGCGCCGAATAAGGTCGCAGCTGTCAGACTGATAGAGCATCTGGTGATAACGATGCATAAATATGGATTGCGAATAACAGCAAACAAGACCCTCTGGTTTTAAATTGGTGGCGGTGAGGATCAAACATCTCTTGAAACAACAGGAATGTCATTCCGATGTGCCTCACACTTTGAATGCCTTGGTTTCGTAATTCCAGACACTGGAGAGCCAGATGGAGCAATAAAAGCAAACCTAACCAGGGCAAAAAGGCGCCTAATACGAATACAACCATTTCTGCGCTCAAGAAGTCTCAACAGCACCCTGAAAGCATATCTGGTGGGAATTTCTGTCCAATTTGCAATCACTCACGGATTATCTGCATTTGTCTTGAGAGTGAAAGATAACAACCGATTAAAAGCGATTAAGAATACGGCTCGACGTATGATACTTGGGTTGCAGTCGCCAAGAGCCAAAATTGTCGAGCCTTATACAGACAAAGAGGATGAATCTATGGAAGAGCTTGAAAAGAGACAGAGATAGCTTGATTTTCTCCATTCTTGACAGTAACTTAGAAAAAGGCGAAACCAAGAAAGCTTCACGTACAAGTAATCGGATGCTTCAATCAATTGAGGATGTGAAAGAAATGTGGAAAAAGCATTCAGATTTATGGCTATTTGATCCAAAGGAAAGCCCTAAAGCTCAAGACTGATAGGAGAAAGGCAACATGATATTGTCTGTACCAACGCAAACTGCCGAAGATCCTTCGCCAGAATAAGAGATGTTCGAAGGCACGTAAGAAAAGAACGTGAAAAAAATATAAATTAACAAAAAAAAAACAAAAATAAAATAAAAGTGAAAAATGCCAAACATTCATAGACTAAAGGACTCTCTTACAGACTGCCTTAAAAGATACGAAATTCAAGGGTGGCCAGAAACGCATATTAGGAACTGTCACCCATCGGTCGAAATCAAAGAAGAGGAGAAACCAAGAGAGAAGAAGAAACAATTAAGCTGAATTAGAAAAAAACAGAAAACCTGGATATGAATGAGAAAAACGGTAAAGTGGAAGACAGGAAAAAGACTCTGAAGAAAAGTCCAATAGGCAGGATGAACAACACATCTGCTTCATCACGGCTGTGGAGAACTCTGACCAAAATGCTGCATCACATGCACCAAGGAATCATGCCTAGGAAAGACTAGCGAGCCAAAAAACATCGAATAACTGTTTCTATGGTATGATTTGCAAACTTTTGCAGTCCTGTTGTATGACCAATAAGTAAATGGGACTTGTCCCAAAGCCTGGCAAGTATAAAAATTATCTTGGAACAAATCTACTTAAACTGAAATAATAGACTGTGGCATTTGGGTGAATTGGGACATGGCAATTAAAAATAATATGATTTGACACTTAGAGTGCTATTAATGTCGTCAAATTCGACAAAAAAATAGTCTAAGGTTTTGGAAAATGTTCCAGTTGAAATTGATGATCAGGAATCATAGGGCCAATCAGAATTTTCTAGGACGACGGAGCCTTGATTACGTGTCGAAATAACTTACCAAAACAGCACTCAAGGGGTGCAAAGGCAAACTCAACTCACAGTAAAATGAAAGAACTGTGCTCAAATTAATACCTCGCAATGGCGTCTCTATTTTGAGGTATGAAAATATATGATAAGATAAGTTACCTGACTAGTGAACGGGAGCATATTTCACCCCTCACAGTAAAGCCATTGAGATCCCATTTCACTGAGGTTACCTTTACTCCTCGGCACCATTTCCATCCTACCAACTCGAAGTAGCAAAGAACCAGTTGAAACACGTTCTGCTGCTTGTTTGAGAAGAATAGGCAAACCCGTTCACGTAAATGCCTACATGAGTGCGTGAGCATACAGGACTGGATGAAGCTTGACATAGCACACTTGACATACCTCACTTCTGCTAAATCAGCACACATTTCAAATACATTAACACGCACCTAGTGATTGGAGTGATCGAGCACACTGTTTGAGCAGTGACCTCTAAAGAGTCGACGAAATTAAAGAGCTTCAATCATAGACATCCCATAGAGGTCCCATTGCTTGCTCCAAGATCAAAACACAAGGTTGCAAATGCTATTGTTCAATGTAAACTTGACGTTTGATTTTCGCCAAATTGAAGCATATCTCCTAAATGGGTCCTTCTTTTGAATACTTAGGGTTTACATTCAATCGGTTCGATAACAGGACAATGATAAAACAGTTCGATTTGTGGATGATTGAAGGATCTTCGGCTTAGTCGTCGTAAAATTTGATAGTTAGGCCATCACATTGTAATCGCCGCACATCGAAGATGACTCAAGGGCTTGCTAATTTATTGGCTAAGATCAGATAAAACCAACAAACCGAGCACTAATTCAAAATGCTCGAAGTTATTCAACTAGTACGCAATCGGCCTAGAACTTTCTGCCAAATGCGGATTTATCACTCAAAGTTGATTGTAAATCAACGAGATAAGCCAAGTGACGCTTGCAAGTTTGAGAGACTTCTTCAACAACCCAACTTAATTTTAATTGGCGTGGCTCCCATTCCACTTCCTCTAATGACTATTGTAGCTGGTCCTTCGAGTCACTTAATGTGTACACAGAGCTTGTGAACTCGTGACAACAGGTTAATTAAACGTATGCCCTGCAGCCTCACCACCAACACACAGTTGTTAACCAATGACCGAGCTGCCAATGCAGACCACTACTACAGCATCGACAGCAATCGAAAATGGCTCATTGTGATCTAGCAACTGTAGAGGAGAAGATGAATTACGTATCCTATTTAACGACTCTTGCTGACTGCAGTCGTCTGGCAGAAAATGGCCCATTTTACGCCAATGCTAATAACGTTACTGACAGGTGGTATATCTTTGAATCCAAACTGGAAAATACATTAAGCATTTGAGCTGGTAAGAATTCTGGTTCAAATTTTTGCTAAAGTCCTACTTAAAAAAGACTATTTCTTAATGTTCTGTACAATATTTTTCTTCAAAATGGAAAAGAACCATCTTCTGGTTACATTTGAAATCTAGCGTAAAATCAGTCAACTTCCACACTGTAACTACATTTTGCCAAAATGAGCTTTAAATGTGCTTCATACTAAGTATCCTTAAATAAATTCTTTATTTACATTAAATTTCATTTTGATTGGGATCGCAAGAGCTTTTCATGAATTTAAATGAACATGGTAGTTCAACCATTTTTCAAATAATATCCCGTTCTATTCTGTAAATCTGAGATAGCATGGACTTGCAGACAGTTGCTGCCTTGCAACAGGCACATTTTGGTAAAATTTACTGATTTTATACTATGGTTAGTTATTAGTGATTACAATGGCCGTATCAATATAAAGATGATGCATTATTGGTTCTGGCTGACACCTAGGTACCATAATATCGCAAAAAATTAGGGATTTTGTGACATTGAAGGACGCAAATTAGAATAGGATTCGCTACACAAAGAATTTTGGACAATTAAATGTCTTTACAAGCATAAAGCGTGGAATTCTTTCAGCCTCATTGTACAGAAGTTTCCTCCTGATATGTCAAAAACAACCTTTTAAATCACAATAATCTAATTGCCTTTGCTGTTGCTTTTGCTATCCCTTCATTTTTCAGTGCTCACTTCAATGTTTTCAAAAAAGACCTCATTTTCTTTCACAAAGTACTTATTTGTCCCCATGAAATTCCCACTAGTTGTAAGTTCGGTATTTTTGCTCAGAACCATAAAAAAAGCGCTTCCAGGTTCCGTGTTGCCCAAATGTCGAGTCATTAACTGCCATTAATATGTTTTACTGCAGCTATCTGTATGTCAGTCCTAATAATTTAATGATCCTTGTTTCGTTTTTCGCAAAACACAAAGCTTACCTTCATGTACTCGGTTCCAATGTTGCTCGTATAGCACGTATTCGATTCAATCACCAGTTAGTGGTGCCATGGCACTAGAATGGTCTTAAGACTATTGTTCCGCAGATTGAGGCTTTCAAATGCCATATAAATCTTTCTTGTCAGCAATCTCATTTTCCAAATAGTAAATTTAACGAGTCAGAAACGTCTGACATCTAGTAAGACAAAGGTTCTAGCTTGGTAGTGCAGAAACGAAGTTAATGGATTTTGTACGTGCAGCGCATATTTTCCTCAAATATTGTAGATCTAAAATAGCTTGAACACCATATTGCTGGCAAAAAATGCATCAGGCTCAAGGCATTGCCAAATGAACTTGAGTTGTCTTAAATTGTTGAGCACAATAAGCTGTACTTAAATTTTTGCAGTCATCAGCACTTATGGTAGATTTTGCTGCTTTTTACCTTTCTGTGGGATGATTTTAGTGCAACATTAAAACTTCGATGGTTCGCAAAACAATTTTTTTCTTGGTCGGTTTAATGCGTTCAGCTAGTGGCTGATGTTTGTATGATCTTCTAAATTTCTACCCTTCTTCTGAAACTCTCCCCAAGAGATTTAGATATGAGTGAGGCCTTTACACGATAGGCTCCAAATTCAAGCACCTTTATCTTAACATTTAGATTGTGCACCCACTGCGTGTAAGGCCACTTAAATTCAGGCAGGCTTTTTCATGAATTGGTCAACGTGGAAGGCGAAAATGTTTTTCTTTAGTCTAGTTCTGCAAGGATTTGATAAAATTCTTTGCTCAGTCATTCAAATCTGACTTTAAAAAAGGTTTTTTGTTAAATATTTTACTAATATTTACCTGAAAGCTCCAGTATATTTTTTCTGCTTAAGCACTGCAAGGCCTCTCAGTGCTTAATTAACGCTTTTATGAAGTCGCAATCAATCAAACCAAAAGCGTTTCAGTCCTTTAGTTGTTGTCGTTTCAAGAAACAATAGGCAATATTCATGCCTCATCCAGAAATAGTTTAAATCTTCTAGTGTTGTACGTTGTACCTTGATGGCCAAACTCTACAAGGCTGCACTTCTGCTGGTATAAGTAACCGTAGTCACCTTTGGCGCTGTGCTGTGTCATTTCAACTGGGCCTAATCATTAACTTCAGAGGCTCAAAAGATCATCAAATGACATGCAATAGTTGAAAAAAACATACGTACTTTTTATTTGGGTCATGAGCTTTCTGACATTGGTGTTTCAACTACTAATTTTATCAACAATGCATCAATCGAACAAACAGAATCAAACTAGTACAAAAAGACGATTGCCAGAATTTTAAATTTAAACATCATTTAAATGCTTGCAGAAAGACATTGTTCACCAGCTATTGAGTTTAAATGAAGGCAAGGCAAATGCATTTCAGGCTCCTTTGGCTGGACTCACGATCTTATCCTTTTGATCGTAAAGGGGCAAGGGCACTAGAGTACTAATAAAGAATTTTATGCCAATATTTCTTTCTCATTAAAAACCAATTACTGTTTGGCCCTGCCGAAGTTACTGAAGTGACCTGCTTTCCATTACTAAGTAGAATTTCGACCGATTTAAAGTCAGCAGCATAGTTTTACGGAATAGCAGAGCTCACAAATCCATGCCTGATGGCTAAACATTTTGTTGGGAATACTGGTTGTGCGTTTGTGGTCCCAAAGTCATCATTTTCAAAGCTTCTTTTCAATACTTTTCATCCTATTTAAAACACTAGCGTTGTTGTCAAGAGTCATTTTTAAAGATTAAGTGAAAAAGAATCTATACTGTGGTGAGTTTCCTGCTGTGAACCTGTAAATTTAATGGCTTAATTAGTAAACGAGAGCGCCATCGGGATTCGATGAAAAAGTAACTGATTGCACTAAATTGTTCCTCTAATAACCTGCACTACTTATTCTAAAATACGAAAGGAGATTTTTGTATTGTAGACCTCATAGTAATCAGTAAACCCTACCAAATATCTAAAGTATGTGATGAATCGATTCTAATAATCGTGCACATTTTGGATTAATTTTGGAAAAAATTTCTTTGAATTGCTTACATTTTTTGGCGCCACTTCTGTAACATCAGACGTGTTAACCCTGTTTGAAGCCTCAAGACAGTGCAATATACCTAAACAACTGCAATCGAAAGGTCAATCATAAAATTTCAAACCAAGCCGAGGTATTAAAGGCAGTCATAAAAACTTTGTTTAAATAGCATTTGGCTAGGTAAGATCCGTTGCATTGAGAAAGTCTCTTAATCATAGAACTTTTTAAATCTTATATTGTTCAAGTTGAATCCCTAAATTATAGAAATGATTAAGTTTAGCGAATCACAGACATCACTGAACAGCCAGAAACCTTAACGAAAATGCGGAAAATGTACTGACTTACTAGATGCCAAACGTGTCCACGATTGAAATTTAGTAGAAACAGGTTAGAGGCATTTGAAGAAATCCCATGTTTCTGCTTTTATTGGGAAAATCAAATTCACCCATCAAATTTAGTGAAATAGATATTAAATACTCATTGAAATGGTCGAAATTATTTGACGATTCATCAATTGAATTTGTTTTATTATGTTGTCAATTATAAACGATCTTGCTACGGCCATGATACTATTATTATGAAGCTTATTTTGAGTAAATGTTTAAAAAATTTTATGAAAACGAGGTAGCCAAAAACAATTGTTTGATTCGTTGGTTTACACCATTTACAAAATTCTATCATTTCGAAGCCTAAAGAGCTGCCTAAAAGGCATGTTCTTGAATGAAACCAAGCCCGACGTCAAGTTCCATAAGTTGATTTTCCGTATATGGGTGCAAGACGCTTTCCTTAAGCAATCATAATTGGGTTTTGAGATTTCTTCAAGGTGAGCATTTTTTTAAATGAGAACGTATCACAGCTTTACAGCTATAACATATGGCAGTGAGTGGTACAGCACATTCTAATTTTATGCGTCCGGAGGGTGATTAGTCCTAACCGACCGCCCCTCTCATCAGCCCCCAAAGTTGCTCCAGGAGTAATTGGTGGTCACCATGAAGAGGTTGAGAGTAGGTTTGATCACCATATCATTTGGTTTTTTTATTTTCTCCCCACCCATTAGGGCAAGTCTCAGGGACTTATTGGGGGTACAACAAAAGTACAAATAGCTTTTATAACAAGTAAGCACAACGGTTAACACAGAACACAGTAAAAACGTTTGTTGACGTCTTCGGATGTTTGGTCTCTTCTCTGGCGTGGCTTCGTCATACAGGCAGCAGTTTAGCTTCGCCGTGGTACCTTGTCGATCTTCGTCCGTCTTCATATCTGCTACCAGAAATCTTTCAAAATTCTGGTGGAGGCTTCGTTCACTGCTACATGGATGGTTAATCACATCGTGCCTCGTGTTCCAAGCTGTAAGAAATTGTACTTCTGCTGGCATAATCTATTTTTATATGTCCGGCGGGTGATTATTCCTAACCGGCCCTGGGACTACCGGTGGTCACCACGAGGAGCTTGGGAGTAGGTTTGACCACCTATCAAAGTAACATATCTGTTTCGGCGCTTTTTCAAATGACCACACATCAGATAGTGCGGGGCCAACTAAGATAAAAAATTTTCTGTAAATAACTGCTTTGTCGTTCGTTTTTTGGTAAGTCACCTATCTTGATTAGATAAATATGTACCACTTTCGTTTTTAAAATGATTTAGAAAACTCGTTTTCAATACTGAGGAGCACTTGTTTTGAAAGCAGGCCCTTAAGCGTTCAAACTAGTCAACTGCGTTTTGCCCCATGAAGTGGAATGCTATCAAAATTTTATGTCATCAGGACATTTTTCAACCAATCATGTAAACATTATCATAGATTTAATAGTAGCGTCTTCTTAAATAAATAAAAAAATGGTTATTTGTACAGGGCGAATATAAGATTCAAGCAATCATCTTCAACAGTGACCGATATCCAGGAATTCGGTGTTAATACCTTGATTCCAACTAAATATTTATAACACAGGTTTTTTTGGCTTAGATTCTGATGAGGTATGGATTATTTCTATCCTTGGGTTTTGCTTGTGATCTCAACGTCAGCAGCTTTAAATTCGATGGAGATAACGAAGTTCTCCATTTTGGTTACGTTCGAAACAAGTTTCTGCAAAGCAAATTAATCTTTTCAAGGTTTCAAATTTTCTTACCGGATTGAAGATCGATTGTTTTAAAGTTGAATTTACTAGCTATTGATTTCGATGCCTTACGTGAGATTTTTCTTTTCCATGATCTTATTTTAGCTGAGTTCCTATATTTATCTGATCTTAGTAATGCTCTAAATGCCGAAGTTGTATTCTCGGTATTGAGTCTCACCAAATTAAGGAAATATCATCTCTTGATGTGGCATAATAGGCAATAAGCTCAATTGCGTTCTTTGTTAGTTGATGTTAAACTTGCGAATCAGCGAACATTCCTTACTGGCATTAGCTGCCAATGATTTACTATTACGTGACACATATTTCTGCTTTTGCGTAGAATTCTTACTGCTCATTAAAACATGAAGTCCTGGTGATTGATGCCCGCGACAGATGTTTAATCATAGCTTTGACAATGTGATTTTCTAGTCACTGCTTCTTAGCTTAACATTGCGACCTTGTGTTGAATCCGAAATCGAGTTTGCTACAAATTCGCAAACCAAGGCCAGGATCAACGTACTAACTCAATGGCTAACTCAATTAACTTTTAGCACAATCTACATAAAATTTCATGCTTTACAGCAGTCAAACTAATGTTTCGGTGCAGAAACGGATGATAACCTACCCTTCAACTTCTCTTCCTCATGACAAGTTTGCAAAGATTCCGTGTGCTTGCCGATTTTATAACCAAATGGGGATTGATTTAGACTTGATTCGATATCATAAAAGATATTGTTTTTGTTAAGTTTTGCATTATGCATTAAGTTCTATGCTATCAAAAAATCAAATTTTGAATCATAATCCACTTAAGAAATTTCCTAAGGGCTTGTAATTTGTTGAAAAACACTGGTTCTATCGTTAAAATTCGATGGAGAAAGGCACCTTCTATTGCTGTTAAGCGTCTCATCGATTAGGTAGAACGGACTTGCTAAACGCAAGAACTGGTTGAACAATCGTATTAAACAGTGCAAAATTCGGTTGTAAGATCAAGAGCTAACGCAATGATTGAGATTTTTTAGTAATCAACCAATGATTGCTTCAACAGATTTCAAGAGCTAAATAAACTTTAATCAGTTTCTTAAGGACACTCGATGGATTGCACAAGCGCAAAGGAACTGGAAAATTTGACAGGAACCCTGCCCTGAAAAGCTGAAAGTAGCATGGGGCGCCATCTTTGCTACTTCAATTATGCATTAACATCAAGGCAATGCGAGATTTGACCTAATATTTTTTTACTCTACTGCTTCTGTTTGAAAGGAAATCGAGGTTGTTGAGCCATTTAAGCAGCCGTTGGATGTGAAAGTTTGGCAAATTATTGTGTTTAGGGCTATAATTTGTTCTATAACGTCGATTGCAATGTAAGAAAGGCACCAGAGTGGTAAGTGAGGAGCTTTTTTAGTCATGCTGATTGCATACTTTTTTTTCAAGTTATATTCAAACTTTAAAAGGGTGAATATTTTGAGGTGAACGGTACATTAAATACGGTATAAATACCATTAAGACTACAGTTCAATCCAGCTGCTAGATAGCGACTCTTTTGAAGAAGCGTTTGGCACTACTCGCAGCATATACAATGTGATAATGGCAGTTGTGTTGCCAAATATCAAATATGCAATTTTTTAGATGTCTTGTGGAGTACTCTAATTTCACTGCATATAGTTTGACTGAGGTGTATTGGATCAATGTGTGCTTCCAGAGGGCAGTAGGCTCAAAAATAGATAGTTTGATGGCACGAACCTGCATATTCAAAGTTTCATAGAATGCTCTGAGAAGTTTGTTGTGTTAGCTCTGGGAGAGTCGGTCATTGAGAACGTCCAAATCGCGAGGTTCAGTTCTATTGCTTGATTAATTCTGTAAAATACCTGGTTTGGTCAAAATATTTACCCGAAGTGTGCTACGACGCAATATCGATTTGTCATTCAAAACACCCTTGCTCTTGCTGTTGGAGAGGTTAGATAGTACTTGGAAAAATCAATGAATTACGTAAACCTACCTTCCATTAGCAAATGTACACCACCATTTCAGCGAAATCATTACTGTCATTTTCATAAAGCTTTATTAGCTACTTGCTTCCATGTATTCATTTCTTATGCAATTTTTTCAAATGATCAAGGAATAATTTTTAAAAATTTTGAAGAATATTTGTTTTTCTTGTAGTAATTGTTTGTGAGATTGCGTTGGATTAAATGTTTTTGCGGTCGGACTGACCAAATTAAAATACACGGTCTACACTCAGTGACAAATTTCCATTGCCATTTAAAAGCCAAAAGAGCGTGGAAAATCACTTGATGGAAATTGGGACCTACAGTATTAGCATATTGCTTCGGTTTTGAAAGTTCATTTTGCGAGCATTATTGATAAAGAATAAAGCAGCTCTCCAAATGTCTAAAGAATTCTATAAAGTGTCAAGCTCATAAGTTCACCTTCACACTTTAAACTAATTTAAAACTCAGCGAGGGGAACGTGGGACAAAATAAATACTGCGCAAAAATTGTGTTAATGAATCAAATTGAATTTAGAAACCAAAGTCAGCATATGCTCCTGAGGAAGGATGAATTTGTTTTGCACCGAAGATTACCGACAAGAAGATAAATTGTGAGCATGAATGGTACTGCAATATAATTGTACTATAGATACTGACCAAAGTACATTAAATTGAGGATCTTTCTAAGCTTAAATTAAATGGTCAGCTAGTCACCCGCTAGACAGGAAATTAGATTATGACAACAGAAGTAAAAAACCTTGTGCAGCCTGGTAAAAAGTCTTGTAAAAAGTGTGTGCACGTGACAGTGAATGAAATCTACGCCAGAAAAATAGGTGGATTTCTGGAAGAGGTATGAAGGTTGTCTGATCTAAACAAGGTTGAGGATGGACGAAGTGTCACTATGAAGTGGAACTGAGGTGAAACGACTACTCGTACAACGAGACCACGCCAGAGAAGCCACCGGTTAACCGACCACACAAACAAATGCTTTCTCTCTTTTCTGCATTAACCGTTGCATGCTATCTGCTGCAAAGCTATTTGTATTTCTGCTGTACCCAGAAAAAATCTATGACACTTGCCGAAATGGGATAGGACTAAACAAATAATAGTGGAGAAAAACAGGTTTGATCTGTATTCCACCTATGCACCATTTATTCTTAGAAGACTTTATTTGTCCGCAGTAACAACAGCTTCTGTGAGATTTTTTGCCCACTTTTAGTCATAGCCCAAAACTGTGCTTTGAAATTCCTCTATAAGTATAGAAAATGTTGAACTATTAGCATTTACTCAAAAAGTTGTTCGAACATTTGCTACACTAAACAGTTTGTTCAGTTATCGGTAAACGAAACCTCTATTCACCTGTAGTCATTTAAAATAGTGTTGAAATAGTCGTCACTTTGATATGCGGAAAGTTCAATTTTTAATTTGGCATAACGAAAAATGTTGACTAGACAGTGGCTTTCCTCGAACAAACAGCTCCATGGAGTATGCGTCAGAGCTTATTCATTTGCTTATTCTAATGGATTAAAATTGTACTACATTTACAGGTTCTAAAAATAACGTGAGTCCCCTCCAGCCCTTTATATTTTGTCGCATAGAGTTCAGAATATTGCAGCACCAAACACCAAATTTTCTCAGCAACTAATTTATTCTAATCAGCAAAAATCAAGAGCTCATGAGGACAGTAAAAGGAAAACAAAATCTGAAAATATTATTTGCCTAAGAAAAAAGTAAATCAGTTTAAAAACATTGAAGCGAAGCACAATTTGTTGAGCCTGCATAAAAAGTAGCTTATTTCCGCCAAGAACCACATTTGAAAGACCACATAATCTAAGAAGTAACTCACTCCATTCTTTACGAAATTCAACCTGTTAGAAACTTCTACGATTTGCCATATAAAGTTTTTAGTTTGTTTGTGCAAAAACAACTTTAGGCATGTTGTCTGAGCAGCCTGTATTTCTTCAATAAATGCAAAACTGAAACAGGTTGTGGATCATGTTACTTGCAAAGCATATATTTTAATCGAAATACTGCCTAACATAAACCTGAGCTGTTTGAATTGTTGAGCTCAATAACCTGAACTCAATTCATGATGAATTTTATTGAAGTTTGAATTGCCTGTTTGGACTGCATGTTTTGCCAAGCTGTATTGTGATTCGCAAAAGTTTGCCGCATAAATGGCATGATCTACCTAGTATTTGCAAAAGCAAGGGCAAGTCACAGGACGTATTGGGGGATAAAGCAGAAGAGCAAATAACTTTTAAACAGGTGGAGCACAACGGTCAACATGGAAGAGAGTAAAAGCTTTCATCACCGTTTTAGATTCTCTGGTGACTTCTCAAGAAAGGTTTCGTCGTACAGGTATCCTTTCAACTTCGTTGCGACACCTCGTCCGCCCTCGACATTTTTAAGGCAGACAATCTGCATAACTATTCCAGAAATCGTTTCAACTTTCTGACAGAATTTTCATTCAATGATATATTCACTCGCTTTCGACCATCTAGTTTGAGACGAATGAATCCAGATACTTACGTCATGCCTCGCTTGACAGGCTGTACAAAGTTGCACTGCTGCTGGCATAATCTAACCTTATACGTCCTGTTGTCGAATAGGCATTTGTGGCTGATATTATTATTAGTCACATCAGCTGCCGCTGAGGTTACTGGCGGTCACCACGAAGAGATTGAAAGTAGGTTTGGCCACCCGTCTCCTAATTTATGACATCCTAACAAGGCACCCTATTCATTATTTCTATTTAATAGCCGCTCATTCTTTGGTTCCATTTTTTCAGTCCGTTGGTCTCTTTATGATTTTTCCCGTTCCCTCTATAAAGGCCCACAAAACCAATCTTTGAATGAGATTGAGGACCGAAAATTTTCAAGGCGATGCTAACTCCTACGAGTGCACAGCTGAACACATTAATGAAAAATCAAAAAAAGAGTTCAAGAGACAACAAATAATTAAGATACTTACGAACCGTTTGTTCAAGTCTTTTGAGTCAGGTTGTGGGGCCTCTTTCTAGCTAAGGTTGTTATTCTGTTCGGACTGATGCACGTTAATACAGTTGTGTCTCCTGAAGGTATTCCTAAATCGAAATACTGTTCAATAGGTTCAAAGCAGAGATTAGTTCAATCGCAAGTAAACACTTGATCAGGTTTGTTTTCATTGCTCTCTCTAGCTCAGCGGTGTCTTGTTTTATAAAGCTCATGTATTCAGAGCTTGAGGCACGTCTAAATGACACTTCTGCTGCTTCAAGGGACGTTTGAATAGGCCGCATGCACCAATTCGCTTTCTGCTAAATGTAGTCATATTTGTTGTGAAAATAACAAACTTCAATCACAATCAAGCAGTTGAAACACATCTATTATGAATCGGGATAGTATTGAAAACTGCAAGACTTGGACGAATAAACAAACTACAAAACACAAGCTGACATTTCATAAAATGAAACGCCTGCTACTTGGCGATTGTAAAGGAAATCCTAAGGCAAAAATTGGATGTCAGATATATAAGGATTCAATTTATTTAAACAAATCAAATCAGGAGCTAGCTGAAGAGGAGGAGAACGAAGAGGACAATTTATAATCGACGATATTGGCTGGTGACATTTTTGCCAATACTTCCCTAAGGAGTAGCGGACTCGATGTTATCTTAAATATTCATTGCTGAACTTTAAACATCAAAAAGATGCATTGTTGTTCATTTAAGATTATTAAAATAGCACCCTTATTAGACCACTAGTAGAAAAGCTGAATCAAATCTCAGCTCACCCAAGGGCGAAATGTCTGGCAACCAAACTTTCAGCCACATTATGAGTCGTAGGATCCCAATTTGCATTCACGAACACATCATATTACACTCATATCTCTATGCGACACCTGAGCATACCTTTTCCGTGCGGTTTTGCTTATCAAACTGTAATTGAAATTTTCGCAAAACAATGGTTTCGGCTCAATTTTCCTACATTGAAATTCTAGTCGCTGATTCAAGTATCTGTGCCAAAATCAGCGTTAACTCGACTTTGTCAAATTGAAAATATATGATCTACAAAGATTAATTCTAGCACTGCATTATCTATTTGTTTGCAATGTATTTTCGATTCGGATGAAGTTGGTTTACTGCACTTGCTCACCTTGCACTCGATGCAAGAAAATGTGCAACATCAATAGCAGCTTTGTGTTGTCATGGCATGGCTAGGAGAATAATTAATGCTAATTAAAGGAACTTTAAGGCACTCCTTTTTGCTAGGAGCATTGATTTACTAACTATTAAGCTGCGATTGTGTTTATAGTGAAAAATAGCTTTCTATATTCGAGTTAAGTTTTCTCATTTCATAAATATAACACTATCTTTGAACAAAACGCCTGGTGGTTTCAGACCTTGATCGAACGTTTAATGAATCACTTTAGTGATGTGCTTGACACTGTTTCCTCCTTTTTTAATGTTTAATTCAGTTTTTTGCGTATTATCAAACAAAAATATTCTTTGAAAATTACTGCAATCAAATTTGTACTTTTTTTATTTTACCAATGAGTTTTGCAACTGACAAGCTCGCAGGAAAATTGGCCTTAGTAATTCCTTCTTACTGAACGAGATCTGAGAGATCAACAAAGTAAATTGAAAACACGTTTTACGTTGACATTCACCAAAGCGTTAAATTGCAATGCGAGCAGTGTGAGTTTTCATTAATGAAATGCCAGGCAGCCCGACATCTTGGCTCACATATATTTATGACTCAGTTTTGCACACCATTTCTGTGGCTCAACACCCTACAGACACTAAGTTACTGACTGCCAGACCAAGCGTCGCCTTGAATCGTGACGCATTATATGTTTGCTTCCCTAATTTATAATGAGTTTTGATTTTTCCACTAACACTATTCTCTGCTAAGTTATGGTTTTCTTGCAATTCCTATCTTACATATTAAATCGTGCTGGTTCACTTGCTCTGAACCAAGTCTGGCTTTCGACGCTTATGTGAAATGTCACAGCACAGTAGCAAGAACTTAATGCCTTACCTTGCTTTGATGTCTTACCAGTATACATAATTTTACACTAAATGAACTAAAAATATAGATTTATCAAGCTTGTTGTTGTTTCTTACGCTCGATTGAGATTCCCATAATATCAAAGGCTAACATGATCTGAAATACAATACTATAATTAGTGATGAAGAATCAAAATATTTCCGCACATTTGTAAGCGCTTGTTTAAGTATATTCACTTGTTTGCCATTATTTCAAAGTAAGCACTGAAGATCTCAGAACTAACCGTGGAAATACCAGCAGAATTATGGGCTGCAAATTCCATTCGACTAAGTAATCGTTATTCATGTGCCAAAATCAATCCAGACTATAGTCAAACTTGCCAACAGGAGCAAAGAATGTCTAAAACTAATCCATGGGCTTTATTTTACAAGATTTTAAGGAAAAAACTGATGTGTGATACAAGGGATCACCGAGATCAAAATTTTTTCCAATTTATTTAATCATTTTCTAATCATAAGGGCAAGGCTAAATTATTAACTGGGTGGTACAACATAAGTAGAATAGGTTTTCCTTCTGGTACCTAGAAGCATCAGTCGCAAGTAAATAGCTGCAAATTTAACTTTTAGATGTGCCGACACCTTTTTTCGTGGACTTCTGCATTAAGAGTAACTGTACTCGAAACCATCCAATACAATATGGTTGTAGCCATTTAGCCATGTGCTAAGAACTCAAGAATCGATAGTAAAGTTTGTATTGTCAGCATTTTTTTCGGATCGTACCGTAAAATGCATTAACAAATGCCACGCATTCGAAGAATTTTGGGAGCGAACCGCGCAGCTACTTCTTACCTAAATTAAGCAGAAAGTAAAGGTGACTACCACAGTATTCAAAATTTATCGAGTTGATCAACTTAAGCTGTTATGATAAACTATAGTAATCAAAGCAATAAGATGTTAATTAGCTTCTGTTTTGGGCTATGGTTATCATCGCACTTATCTTGATATACCAAATTATTAAGTCATTATAGGTTAAAAAGAGGCATTTTAGTGCAGCGCTTAATTTGTAAATTGCATGCACATGTCATTATGACACCTTGCAAAGTAAAGGCGTTTATTTGGCATGATCTAATTAGTTCAATCAACCCTCTCTTTAATTTTTCTTAATTTCAAATGCAATGCTAGTTGGATAATAGAATGTTTAGTTCTCAGTAAACTAAGCTTAGTCTCACATCCAATTTTTTGTTCAAAGGAGAGGCACAAAATAAAGTTATGACAGGTCAAATCAAATGCTAGCACTTTGTGAAAGCAAAGTCACCATTGAGCTAACGGATATCGACAGAAATTGATTAATAAGACATTAGATGCTAATTCTGAAGGGAGAGATTAAAAGAAGAAAGCATCAGAAGATTAAGCAAATTTATATAAAATAAAGGCAGTTAGCCGAAATCCAGGCAAAGATTCACTCAAATTCAGTAAAATTAGAGAGGGAACTGCTTGATAACTACGTCATTTTAGCCAGAAGATATGTGGCTGACTTTGAAATTATTCAGTCCAAAGTGTTTGACTTTACGAATTTCTGCTGATACGAACGAGCCCTTCTTCATTGAACACATGCATCCCTGTTTATTCACTTATTTCTCACACATTAGGGCAAGTCTCTAGGCCTAATTGGCGGACAGTGGATAATTCAGTTCCAAGATCAAGAGCTAACGCAATGATTGATGTATCAGTGATCAGTTAATAATAGTGACTTCTTTTGCAAGGCGAAACTCAATGATTGATTCACCAGGTTGTAGAGCTGCATAAACCTAAATCAGTTTCGCAAGGACATTTAATGGATTGCACAAATGCAAAGGAACTCAAAAATTGAATAGTAATCCTGCTCTGGAAAGCTAAGAGTAGCATCGCACACCATCTCTGCTACTTCAATTATGCTTTAGCATCAATTGCTTTGCAAGATTTAACCTTCCATATAATTTAAACATTACTGCTTCTGTTAGAAATGAAAACGAGGCTGTAGAGCCTCATCTTGACCTTTGAAATGAGAATTAAGAAAGCTAGCAATTTGCCCCAATAAAACCTGCCCCCCTAGACTATATTAAACCTGCTTAAGAAACAGTGCAATCATTTGATACAGATTTCATGACTGCGTAAAGAAAGAAAGTGGTGCTGCTGCTGAGAATTAATGAATAGAAGACGTCAGAACAAAAGGCAGGAATCGGATTGTAAAAGTAAGTGTGATGCCAGCCGGCTGGCTGGGCGCGGTGGCGTGCGTCTGTAATCCAGCAACGTGGAGGCCGGGTGGCGGAAGCCGTCTTCTCTGCGAACTGATGCTTTCGTTCTTGTGAGTTTAGACGAGTGAGAAGCCCCGAAATCGACAAAATCTAGGTGCTGGAAAGTGGGGATGGGTGCCAGAAGGTCCGCTGGTAACCTCCACCTCTCCCTATATCCCTCTTTAGCTCACTCTTTCATTATTCTGCCAGCTAGTAGTTATTCCCTCAGCTCTTTGGCTACCAACAATTTCCAACTATCTTACACTGAATGATTCCTTAACTTTTCATTCAAACAGCATACTTCTTCTCCCGTGGAACCTTCCAACGCACCATTTTTTGCATGTCATTCCTTTTCGGATCATAAATTAAAATATTTACATTAGATAGGCAGATATTTTGGGCTAGAAATTAAGCATAACCCAGTAATCGAATAAAGGTGATTGATTAAGTCTGAACCTCGAAGATATAAGCTGTCTTATTTTCAATTTCGCATTGAAACTTAAGGGTTCAGTTTAGCATTTGGGATCCTACATCACCTGGCATGTAGTGCAAGTGCCCTTCAGTTTGCCCTTTCTGCGCTGATTGTGGAATCCTTCCATGATGAGTCATATTGTAAGGAGTGTTAGAGGGCATGTTTGGACAAGATCACAGCTTAGATTATCAAGCGAATTCCAAGCACAGTCATGATCTATGGACGACATGTCTTACACACAAGCGATAGTTTACATCGTGAACACTGCACATTTGATATTGGTTTCATATTATTGGGGCAGCCGAACGTGCTATTAATTCCAAAGTCAAACATGTTCAACTCGAAATCACGGATGCATTACATAGCAACAGAGAAAGCATTAAGCTAATACGTAAGCCTGTTTAAATGGCCTTGACGTGTTGACACTTTACTGTTTCCCGATATTTTTACTGTCAATCTTACCGATTCATCTCTGATCTTTCCCCATTTTTATTGCGATTAATTTATCATATTACTTATATTAAGTTACAGAGGATGTTTTTTTTCGAAATCTTTTTGCTTAAATTTAGATCAAAATTCGTAAGTCAAGATTTTATAATTTTGTCTCGTATAATGATCGAGAAAATCTGTCTTCTAATCTAACATTGTGATTATCTGTCATGTCGCCGCAGGTCTTTTTGAAAGAAGCCTCCGCATAAGCGCAATTTTATTCATCGAAATTGATCTTAATGAGACATCACTCGTATGCTAACTCCAGTTGCCTCCTCTGAAGACCAGTTTTTTGCACAGGTTCAGTCTTAGTTGGCTTCTAAAGTTGATCCTCCTAAGCTATGTTCTCCCCGATTGCATCAGAAAGTACCAGTCTTTAGATTGATAGCCTTGAGCCCATCGTACTGCTTTGAAACCACGAACTGAACTTCGCATTGCAGCCTACCTGATGATGTTCTGATTAGTTCCATCGTTTATATTGAGCAACACTCCTTATTCTTACATTTTGTTAAGGAACAAGAAGCTAATTTCCTATCAAAAGCCCATTGAGGTTTTGCAAATTTTTCGAAATCATTACGTTTCTAGTATGATATTTATTTGTGTTCTCTTAGACCATCTGCATTGATGTCTTTAGTGCACATTTCAATGCCATGATCATAAGCTTGAATTAAGGCTATTTGCATTCCGGAGTATAGATACACCGATTATTAGCAGATAAGGCGCACTTGAGTTTAATATGTTTTCATGCCAATCGGATATACATAGCATACACTTTCTAATAGGGATGGATAGGAAACTGAGGTTTTTTGGAGGCATGAGAGCTAAACTCGACAGGAAAACTTAGACCAAATATTATCTGGATAGTGCTGGGTTGCCACCATTAGCAGAGATTAGATTTACCTTAAGGTAGAGCAAGAATTCGGAGTCCATTTAACTTCGTGATCTGAGGTCAGACCCCCTAGAAATCTCTTACAATCGCTGTTTTGTCGCAGAGAAACCACATAGATAAAGCTTAACTACAAACTAGCATTGATTGCACTAATGCGAGAACGCAAAACCAAAAAAATAGTCGATCAAGTCAAAAGAAGGTAAATTTTTCAAAGACAAAATGCTAATTAAAGTTGCAACTTGATAAAATATTGCAAGACCATTTTGTCCCCTGCTAGAGATTCCTTTTCATCCAGATATTATTCAATTTGAAAAAAAATTTGGTAAGAAGAAGGCACCTTGGTATTTGTTTTACTCGAGCACTGTAATTGAATGCCAAGTTGTCTCCGAGGACCAAGCTTGAGGCATTTGCCTTTATTTAGCTGCTGCATGAAACTCAAAACCTACCAGGAAAATCATTACATCAAATGCAATTAACTTGACCTACAACTGGGAATTGAATGAATTAAAATAAGTGGGACAGTTAAAAGCCCTAGAGGAGTAGAGATTTGGAGATTTTGCTTAGGTTTTCAGCTATCAGTCAATGGAATGAATTTGAGAAAATATAGAGGTGCAGATTCATTGCAAATGAACAAAGAGGGTGACGGGAGGCCTTTCGTAGGCAAGACACAAGCACGATCCCAACGCCGCACAGCAAAGTGGCTTCCAACTGCAGAGTTTCTCACGACGGCTTCCGACATCCAGCCGCCTTGTTTCTGAATTACCAACGTGCGCCACCATGCTTAGCTACCACCTTCCCCAAAACACCTCCCAAATCGCCCCTTTTTCGCACCGATTCACTTCTCCTACTTATTACTTCTCAGCAGTGCTACCGATTTCTTCCCCTCCTTGCTTTCAGTTGACTACTGAATTCAATCCCAACTAACACGCTACTAGTTAACGATTTGCAGATCTACCTCACTAGTGAATAAAATATTAAGGATTCATCTAGTTTACTACATCATCCTTTTCAAGAGTCAGATAAACGTTAAAATATTCATAAGCATGCCTGAATTTTGAATAATTTACTTCAAATTATTTGTGAATTTCTTGTGACTTGTAAACCATTACTCAAGGAAGGTTGCTAATCTGCAACTTTACTCAAAAGATAGTAATTTTCTGAAGCCTGCTTCATAAAAATTAGTGCTAAACCTGTATTTTCAGGCGTTTCAAATTCAATATTAAGTGGGAATGTGTTCTGATTTCCTTTGGAAGGTCTCTTTTCTCTTTTTACCAACTGACGAGTGTCAGAACTGCGAAAATCACTCCAGTGAATTACTTCAAAAAAGGCAAGAAAATTTGAGCTGTGGTGCAAATGACAATGACTGCATTCGTACAGATTTTGGAAACATTCAAAGCTGAACCAAGAACAGAGTTATTAGATGATTCGGCTTCAAAATCTTTCGGAGTGAGTCTGGTGGCTGGAAGATCAATCTAGAAATAGTAAGTCAAAGAAGCACTGAGGTGCCTTTATTCCCAACCAAAGACATAGGTAGCGAGCTATTTACCTTGGTGTTCAAACCTTCTCTCAACCGCTTCATGGTGACCACGGGGAACTCCAAGTTAAAATGCGAGGGATGGCCGAATAGTACTAATTACCCACCGGAAGTATAAATTAATATTATGCCAGCAGAAGTACAACCTTGTACAGCTTGGTAAATATGGTACGAGGTGAATACCTTGATTTATGCTCTCAAATTGGACTGTGAAAGCGCAGTAATGCAGTAGTGAATGGAATCTTTGCCTGAAAGTTTAGAAGACTCCTAAGAGAAGCACGAAGTTTGTCTGTCCTTGGTGGCATTTAAGACGAACGAAGTGCTACTGTGAACTTGAAATGCTACCTGTACGATGAAACCATGCCAAAAAATGTGACCAGATAATAGACGACGACGACAGACACTTTTACTGTCTTCTGTGTTGACTGTTGTGTGCTAAATGTGGTAAAATCTATTTTTAATTCTGCTGTTCCCCCAGCAAATCGGTGGGACTTGCTCTTATAGATGTTGTTTACATATAAACATAATATGCCTATGTGGTTTGAATGACCTTGAGAACATCAATTATTATGTTTTAATTTTTTTGCTCTTGGGATCGGAAACGAATACCAAATGAAATGGTATCGCTCAGACAATACATTGGCTCATCGGGGTCCCAACAAACATCTTCCTTCCATTAGCTTTAATAAGCGTGTGCAGTGAAACAATAAAGAAAGTTATATATTTCAAGAGAAATCAGAATAAAGGAAGTGAGGTGCTAGAATAGCCATAGAAAAAAAATTAAAATCTGCAAGCAACAAGGCTGTACAAAAGCAGCCACTTATAATAAGAACTTAACCAGCATCAACTTTTGCTGCTCATTATCTAGGTCCCAGTTGCAGCCGACGCTGGAAATCACCTTAATGTGCTGACTGTTACTGACTGCTAAAACTGCTGAAAGATACCAAATTTTAATATCAGAGAGACTTTTATTACCTGCCCCGCTACTGGATGAGTATGAGAATTCTTTATGAAAACGTAGTCGAAGAAATGGAAGCAAGCACATTCTCAAAAAAATTGTCAAGAATAATAAGTAGCGAAATTTGGTAATAAGAGTTGAACAATTCAAAACATGGAAAGCAGTAGTTTGCTTGAAAGTGATTCATAATAGGACTAATGGTTCATTTCGGCTAAAAACAGTTGTTATTATATAACTCACATTCATCAATCAGATGTATCTATTACTCTTCTGAAGTGTTTTAAGTTCTGCTTTCTAAATTAGGCACATCAAGCTGTCTTGGATTGACAGTATCACTAATTATTATTACTTTGGTGGTTTTGAAATGGTAAATGACGTACTGCCATCAATGCACCTAAAAAATGGACGAAT
The DNA here is from genome assembly GCA_019097775.1 of Moniezia expansa. Taxonomy (NCBI): domain Eukaryota; kingdom Metazoa; phylum Platyhelminthes; class Cestoda; order Cyclophyllidea; family Anoplocephalidae; genus Moniezia; species Moniezia expansa. The sequence continues at coordinate 53,932 of JADFDV010000371.1, read as the reverse complement.
TAGCAAATTCTCATTGGCTTTGAATTGCTTTGACTCTCATTTGAACCATCGCAACATGATGGTCCTTTATATTGACAATGGCCAGTTTACGTAAGCCGAACTGAGTATCAGTCGCAAATAACTGAATACTTCAGCTGTCAAAGAGGCGACTAATATGTCATAATTTACAATCAGGCTGACCCTTTTGTTGAATCTTCAACAGCATTTGAATTTTTTGGACACTCTTGTAACCTCTTAAGATATAAACTTAGGTTAGACACAATGAATTAATTTTAAAACAAACTCTTTGCAAACGGTTAACCTGCCTTGACCTGAGCAGACAGTTTCCTGTTAAAATGTGTTCTTCATATGAAATTTTCCTTCTTTTTATAGTTAAATTGACTTCAGAAGGTCTTTAGCACATAACGCAAAGCCATAATCGACAATACCCCATCAGGGAAATTCTCGATTACTGCTTTTAAACAAAGATTTTATCCACGAACTGCAATAATGAGTAGTTTGAAAACGCGCATTTAAAGAACCTCATACAATGTAATGGATTGCGGAATGATCAAATTTCAAAATACAAGAACGATGCTTATTTTCGAATTGATGATGGTTACCATAAGTTAATCTTTAGAGCGCCGATCAGCATTATGGGCAAGAAAATATAATTTGGCTCTTTGGAATTCAAAACGCACTTCAGACTTAGAATCTGCTTTAAATCGTCCTGAGTAACCACGTATTTGTGCTTAAATCTGTTGGTGAAAGTGCCAAAGCTTGTTGTTGTTATGTAATCGGATTCAAACTGACATCCTACTTTATGACTTTATGAGTATATTCCACTTGGACATTACACCTTTGCTTTTCTCCAAAAGCCCCATAGTACAAACAATCTTCTAAAAGTTATTGGATTTCAAAAGCATTTCATTGAGTTTTATGACCACACACGGAAACGGTCGAATCTAACAATGTCTAGCCATGGAAGGCTCTGAACAGTTGCAAGAATAGGCCATTCACAAACTTCGGTCTGTTCACATTGTTTATCTACCATGTCATTGTCAGCTAGGAATTTATTTTCTCAAATGTGTTCTGAAAGAGATCAAAGTTTCAAATCGATTCGTCTATCTGATCATGATCTCTTCTACGCTTCATGGCTAGAAATAGCGCAACGCTTAATAAATTCTGCGAGAAAATACTGGTAAGTGCGAGCATTTATCCTCGATTGTTAAACTTCGCTAAATATGATCATTTTAACGTAATAGCGCTAGGTATTGCATAACATGTACAAGTGAGTATATGTAGAACGCAAATGAAGTGAATCATTGTACAGACCTCAGACATCCACTCATTAAAATAAACTCCATTAATACTACAGCGGATTGCAAGTCATTTACTATTTGCAAGAATACGCTTCACGTCTTCATCAGTATTGATGGGTAAGACTTCAGGTTACACCTGATAGTACATCATCGAACTTGGCATTAGTGCCACTAGATGAAAAGCTCTAAAGGGAAACATTTCAAAAGTGTTGGAGCGAAAACTAAGAATAATTTTCAAACATGGCCATTGTTAATTGTAATCTTTTCAACCGTCTGAAGGTAAGATCCTTGAATCGTATTGTCGAAGAGCTAAACCTGTAGAAGAATTCAGAACGGAGCTACCGATGCGTAACTTGGCAAGTCTTATACAGACAAAGAAGTTGAACCTATGGCAGAGTTTGAAAACGGGAAAAAAATAGCCTGATACCCTATACTTGAGAGTAACTTTGAAAATAAGGAAACTAAGAAAGCCTCACATACAAGGGACTGGATACGTCAATTCATTAGAGTTGCGAAACAAAAATGGCAAGAGCATTTTGAATCATGTTAACTTGATCCAAAGGAAAGTTTCAAAATGTGAGATGAAAATTTCACATCTACGTCGGTAGGAGAAAAGAAACGTGATTATGTCTGCAGCAACCTAAGCTGCTACAGATGTTTCACTACAACAAAGGAGATGCAAAGACACTTAAGACAAGATCATGAGGAAGAAGAAGAACACAAAACGGAGGAGATATTGGACTTTAGACTAAAGTACCTTCCTACAGACTGCCTCAAAGATAAAAGACTAAAGGATGGCTAGAGAGAAATATAAGGGATTGCCACCCTAAGAAGCCAACGCAAAAGAAGAGCCAGACTGCAGTAGGGAAAGTAGAACCGAAAACAGATAGGTTGGTAGGCAGGGAAAAAGACTGTGAAGTAAAGACCATCTAGCGGGAAGAACATCAATTGTGGTATCTCGGTTGCAAATAACCCTTAGCTGCTAAAAAAATCCCTGGATAAGGACAAACAGCCGAGGACAACGAGAAGCTGCAAGAAGTGTAACAAAAGTTTGAACTGTCACTGCATCACAAAACCATGCTGAGAAACGGCCATGGAGCTGCAGATGTCAATTAGACTGTTCCATGCTATGTATAAGTGTCTAATGGTTGTACAAGCTCTTATATTTCTGTTGTAATCTCGATAAATCCTTGGGACTTGGATGATGAGAGTGAACGAATAAAACATCAAACATGGCCACTGTTGAGTTCAATCTTTTCAAACCAGCCTACTCATAATGATGAAATGCCGCCTTCTACAGCAAGCAGCTGGGTCCTTTCGAGGAGCATAAGGGAGCCACCTACGGCAGATTCTTTACAGACTCTTTATAGATTCTGTTCAGTTGAGCGCCCGCAGAAATCACTGTTTTTAATGGCCTTTCTTGATTTAAAATTTCAGTTAAGTGTTCGCACTGTGGACCTATGCAGAGTAAAATGGAATAATAGTGTAAAAAGGAAAAAAAAGCGGCGTTTATATTGTGAAATAGTAGGAAAGAATCATTTGACAGAGACCAAAGGCAAGAGTTAGATAGAAGGATTCAGTGTAAGGGAGACTAGCGGCCGAACACGATGATGCATGGCTGTAATCCAGTAACGTGGAGGCCGGGTGGTGAATGCCTTCATGTCCGTGCTTATAAGCTAGACGTGGGTGCCAAGCACGGGGACGCAACCGAGCGTGGATCGCTGAAGTCGTAAGCCTTGCACTGCGTAGCTGCAAGAAAATAATCTAGAATGCCTGCAGTGACCCTCACCTGTTCCTCTGTCTCCTTCTTCATTCCATTTTCCATTCTTTCACAATTCAATTCTTGCGCCTCTCAATCGTTTAACAATCGCCTCCCTAACTCCCACTGTTAACCAACTATTTTTCCACTGAATGACTTCTCTATTTTAATTCGCACTGCCGACTTTCCTTTCCCTCAAGGCTTTTCATTATCCAGACCACTTCATGTCATTTAATATTTAATTATGAAATAGGATATTTTCATCTGGCGTTCAGATTTGCTGGGTTGGTAACTAAGCTCTATTCAGAAATTCGGAAACGGCAAATGACTTAGGACTGGTCCTCTAAGCTACTCTTTGATTATTGTTTGCAGCTTCACACTAAAATGTAAGCTTTTGATCGATGCTTATCCAGTTTACTTTATCGCACCATTTCTGAGGAAACTCGCGAACAGTGTGTTACCCGTCTAGAGTACACTCGTGAGTGCCTATCATGGACAAAGTATTTTCGGTGGCTGCATTCAACTTTTAGAGAGCCTAATGTGCTATTTATTCCATAGTCACCAACGTTCAGCATGAAATCCTTGTTAATTTGTATAACAACAAGGGGTCTTTGTTCCCGCACTTTTCAGGAAGAATCTTGTTCAATGTGAAACCTGTGAGAATTCTCTTGACTCGTTGAATTTCGAAAACCATCCAGTATTTTGACGATTCGTTTCTGATCATTTCATTAAAGCAACCCACTTTTCTCTCTTAATGAAATTAATTTATCATTTTACTTTTATCAATTTAATGGTATATTTCTTAATCTTCTTTACCTGATTTCAGGTTAAAACACCTAGGTCAAAATTTTATCCCAATAACTATTTTGTCTTGCATTAGTTATGCTAAATGAAAAATTGAACTTTCCGCATAGCAAAGTAACAGGACTATTGTAACACTATCTGAAGTAACTACACTTCAAAAGAATACAAGTTCGTTTACCAATAGTTGAACTTATTGTTTGCTGTAGCAAATACTGCAACAGCCAGTTTGACGGCCGCTTATGGTGCAACACTTTTCATACTTTGAGATGAAATTTCAAGCACGTTTTCGCCCTTTGTTTGATACTGCATGAGAGTAAAATTATCTTACAGAAGCCCGTGTTATGGTGGACAAATACATTTTACTAAGAAAAGAGGGCGCATATTCTGGGATGAAGGTGAAACTTGCTTATTCCTCCCTAGTATTTTTAAAGCTGCTCAATTATTATGTGAAATGCAAATGTAATATTTATTTTAGCTATAAAAGTCACAATGTTGGGAATAAATAAAATTCATGCTGAATTATTTGGTACCAAAGTAGAAGAATATTGTTGATCGAGTGCACTACAACTTAAAGAACCAGGACATTGATTTTAAGTGCAAAATTTTACTAATCAGTTCAGTGGTTCAATTTAGTGTACTTTGTTGACTAAAGTTGACGGACCCTAGATAAATATAAATAAACGTTGCAAGAGCAGGCGTCATGTAAAATTAGCAGTCTAAAAATGCTCCTTGCGAGAAACCGTAGACTCAGATAGTTAATGGTAAATAGATGAATAAACAGTTAAATAAATACAAATTCAAACTTTAATGCTCAACAAGTAGATGCTGCTTGCAGTGAAATCACTACTAGAAACTGAATGTCAAGTGTAAGGCGCAGTCAAATTGAATTTTTCATTTTTTTTTTCAGAAACCAATTTGAAAAGCTAGTGTAAGAGGCTGAAGAATCAAGAGAGCATTATTAGCTTGCAGGAAGCGGTAGATTTAAAACCCTTTTCAAAAAAGGATACTGATTCCTTGTAACGACTGGTTAAAACTAAAAGCGCTTGTTTACTTGAAAAATTTGTAAAATTTAACACAAACTTAGAACTTTTTCTTTATGGTCTCATCATCTAAAGCACACATGTGAACTTCAAGTGATTGACAATCAGTTTCAAGCAAAATCATTTTAAAAGTGTATGATAGAGTGAATAGTCAAAAACAGTCAATAAAATTCGAAAAGGAAAAAAAATCGGTTGAAATCCATTTGGACACTCACTAAAAAGTATTGAAATCGTGCCATTTAGATGCGAGCATGTTAAACATTTTGAAATTCAAGCACCAGAATGAGGTTTTAGCTATTTAAACCCAGTTAATTTGAAAATTTCCCTTTAATTGAAATCGATTTTCAAAAAAGTATTTTATGTTCTGTGCACCTCTTATATGGTATAACTAACGCGTATATCGGATCATAGTTTAGCTGTTTCTGGGCACATTGACAGAGGTTTTATTGGAAAATTTTCAACTGAACATGCTAAAGCCTCTCCCTAATTGAAATGTTTTCAAATTGACTGTCGATAATTTGGAAACTATTCAACTTAAAATTGATTTTCAACTGCAAATATCAAATTAAGAATGGCTGCTTCTGGTTTTCACTTGTATTAATATTATCGGCAGCGCACTTTTTTGAAATTATTTGCAACTGATGCTCAGCAGCCTTGGATTAAACAGTGCCATGCTTTCCAATCAATAATGCAGGAAATCTCATTTGCGATTCTAGATGCTAATAAGAGGCTTTGCTTGATTATGATAACCAACTAAATTAAGAGTTTTTCAGGAATTTCAACGAAGATTTTAGTGATACACATCAACGACCTATTCGTCATTAAAATCACGTCTCTTATTCAGTTAACCAGCGGATATCACTAGAGCTCTTCAGTGTGACCTGTTATTAGATCGGACTCTATTAGCCTAAGAAGAATGCCAAACCGACAAAAATGACTGCTTTGTCATCAGCGCTAAGGATCAAAATTTACTAATTTTCCCCTAAGCCTTCTATTTTCTTTGAAAATCTCAGGGTAACACATGTAGCTGACAATAAAAGGATTCTAAAGGGTTTGACTCTTGGAAATCAAACAATGCTATTTTTTCATATTTTATAATAACTGAATAATAAACCCAAAAATGTGTAAAATTTATCACCTTGCATTTGCAATATGAAATTTCAGCATGCTCTTAATGAGTAGTTACTATAGGAATAATAAATGCACGCAAATCACAGCAAGGCTTTTTAGCTTTTTGTGTAATTTCTTTGCAGAGTAGCAGTTGTTGAAACAGTTCACGGAAAACTGATTGTTCTTCTAGTTGCAAATTTATCATTTCCATAATTTAAATTACTTCCTTGCGTCTAGAGCAAATACGGAGTGCTATCAGTCTTGCAAACAGGTGAAAAAAAAGATTACATCAGTTTGCATTGTAAGTTGATGCGTGGGCAGAAAATAATAGCTGTTTTGCTGAATTATTGGAGTACTCAGCTCTTATTTCACACATAAGCCCTAACTTTTTCAAGAATGCTTTACCAATCTACAAAGCATTCCTCACAGCTTGCTGCAAGCAATAATTCAGCAACATAGTCTTTTTATTCCTTAGTCTCTGCCACCACAATACCAGTTTGTGCTGCATCTATAAATTATCGTTCATCGGCTGTAATTTTGGTTTAACAGCTTTTCGAGTTAAGCACTAATTGCAGAAACAATAATTGCATTTTTAAATTCTAGTTTATTATTTTATTTTCACAGAAATTATGGAGTCTCTGGGAGGAGCAGTTGCTACTTATGGAAACCTCGAAACAGCTCACAGCTTTTTAGCAGCAGAAAAGAGTAATTGCTTGTGAAACAAAGTCTCACATGCCTGAAATGCGTGGCGCATCTTAAGGCTCCTCAATGTATAGTTTAAGTTAATGCATGCGCAGAAAAGTGTTACCGGAAATTCAAAGCTCGACATAAATTAGATCAGCAAACACATTAAGCGTCACAATTGAAGTCTATATGTTTCTTATTACAAAGCAATGCTTAGTCTGGCAGTCAGTAGCTAAGAGCCTTTAGGGTGTAGAGCCATTGAAACGGAAGAGTAGCATCTGGTTTGCAAAAGTGACTGGAAAACACATGTACGCTAAGATGTCACACTGCTTTACATTTTATTAGTATAAACTCGCATCGCCCGCACTGCTATCCAGCGCTTTAGTGAAATTTAACCCAAAATGTGTTTTCAGCTTACTTTAGCGGTCTGTCATATCACGTTTATTTAAAAGGAATTACTAGGACCGTTTATAATCGGCTTGTTAATTTAAAAATCATTGGCAAAATTATAGTTGAGCAACTTCCCGAACTGTTGCTCTCGATCACAAACGTATACAAGATAAATAAACAACAACTTGTGTCATAATCATCATTGTTGAATCAATTGATCAATCATTCAATTTAAGAATATCTACTATCCTAACAGAATAGTGATTTTAGCTAGTAGGAGGCCCCACTCCATGGATCAAAAGACTCAAACAAATGGTTGATCAGCATTTTAATTCCATGTGTTACATTGAATTAATTTCAAAGATGCACTTCGGTCCACTTTTGCTTCTTGAAGTTTTCGTAAAGCACACTACCAGTCGGTACTGTTGATTCAAAACCGTCCTCTTGATTCTCTACTTTCTTTAGCGAATTTTCTGAGTCGTAGGATCCCAATTTGCATTCACGAACACATCATATTACACTCATATCTCTATGCGACACCTGAGCATACCTTTTCCCGTGCGGTTTTGCTTATCAAACTGTGTCTTCCATTGTCCTTTCCTTCTGAATTATAAATCAAAATAAAATCAATGTATATGTAGATTCATGAGGTTGAAGCATTTGCGTAAATGCCAATTTCTTGAGACTGGTCCTTGAAAACATTCAGTGCTTTCCATCTGCGGTTCTGTATTGAAGTTTAAGCACTTGATCGATATATACGTGTTGTTAAGCGTGAGCAAGTGTAAATCTGGTGTCCTACTTCACCAATCAGGGACGCATAGCTATTTGGCTCACAGCTGAATGCAGCCAAGGCTTGTGACAAGACTTGCGCGGATGATGAGTTCCTTTGGTGGTGTGTCATCTTATAATGTGGGTGACTATCTAATACACTGCACCGTCAGTTTTTGTCTAAGCTTTTTCGACTATCCGAATTTGCTGTGCATTCTACAGTCATGCATGTTTATCTTGAATTCAAGAAACTACTATTTAACAGCACTTAATTTTTATTGCCGCATTTTCCAGAAGTAAGTCTGCACAATATTAAACATGCTCGAATGGCTTTGCTTTGCATACTTTGTAAATTGTAAGAATATATCAATTGCTTCATACAACTAAGCACATGTAATCCTTTCTACTTATCAATGCTAAGTTTGTGTCCTTTTGTAACAATTTATTTACAAAGTTACTGATATGAATTCAACGATAAGTTGCTTTAGCTTTATTTACTCGAATTCAAGTTGAAAATTCATTCATGGATGTTTCATCTAGGTAACCGTTCTATCTCTTAATCACATCTAATTTTCGAAAAGCTTGTTCGTCTGACTTGTCACATTTTAATCTAGCATCTTAGTTTTTCAGTCACCATAAATCCTTTTGGCAGACCAATAGATATGTGCCTATTTTAATGTTAAGAAACTCCTAGTTAGCCTTTGCATTAAAACTGCTTACTGGCGCTCTGAGTAGTTACAGCGTTTATGGGATGCTGCATAGCTGCATTGGTTAATAGTCATTAAAGAAAGGAGCTGTTTCTCTTATAAAAGCTGCAGTGAAGTCACTATTTTTGTGTTCATTTCAGCCATCTTAATCCGCATATTGATGCTATGCCTTATTATGTTTTCACAGGCAGTCAATCACCATGTTCAACTTTCCTTAAGTGCATTTTATCTTAATATGGCCTTCACAGCTTTCAATTTAGGCAGTCTGCATTGAAGAGAATGCATATATCTATTCTTTATGATTATCAAACGCATTTAAGCAATGATATAATTCCCAGTGTAAACGCAAATGAGTAAAGTGTGTTTTGTGCCACTCGCCTCTTCAAATCTCCTTCTAATCCAATCCGTATTTCTTGCACATATGATAAATCAAGCATTAACTATTCCTCCTAGCACAGCATTTACGTTTCCAAGCGAAGTTGAAAACCAAGGTTCATTGGTGAGGGTAGAAAAAAATGAGACGGAATAACGCAGAACAAATGTTGTAAGAACAAATTAGTTGGAGATGTTCAGTAACTAGTTTTCAAATTTCGCAAAAATACTCCTGAATGATGAATGAATTTTCAATCATGCATGACCGTTGTTGGCTTCAAGGTAGACACAAAATCTGTTGTCGTTTGTGACAAGATTGCCTGGGGTCACGCAACTGGAGAACCTCTCGCAATCCCTTATGTGACAAAGAGCAAGCATTAAAAACCAACAGCAATAAACTGGTGGTCAACATCTACTCTCAACCTCCTCGTGGTAACCACCGGTAACCCCAGGAGCAACTTTGGGGGCTAATGAGAGGGGCGGCCAAATAAGACCAATCACCCTCCTTACGTAGAAAAATTAGATTGTGCCAGGAGAAGTACAATTTCTTACATCTTGGTCAAGGTGGCACGACATAAATAACCAGATTGCTGGTCTCAAACTGGACAGTGGAATACACCTGCATGTAGCAACTGAATGGAGTCTCCGACAGAATGTTGGAAGAGTTCTGGCAGAAGACATGAAGACGGACGAGGACGGACGAAGCGCCACGACGAAGCTGAACTGCTACCTGTATGACAAAACTATGCCAAAGAAGCGACCAGACAAACGAAGACGTCAACAAACGGTTTTACTGTCTCTTGTGCTAAACTGTTTGCCTACTTTTTATAAAAGCTATTTGTACTTCTGTTGAACCATCAATAAGTCCTTCAGACTTGCCCTGATGGGTAGGAAGAAAAAAAAAGATAAAAGAGCAATAAACTAACCTTAATTATACTTGAATAGGAACAGGACTTCAAGTAGCATAGTAGATTGCGAAAATGGAAGAAACGTTAACCAAAGGATTCGTTAAAATTTGAAAGAGCAAATCCTTTAGTGATTATCACGTTGACATAGATCGGTCGGGAATGTCTCTAGTGACCAAATGCTTTATAGGTTTACATAAGCCGAAGAACTGATTCCTCAGGAAAACATTCCTATATCTGTCATCCATGCGGTATTATAACTGACTGATCTAAGTAACTGAATGATCTATCAAAGCCGTAAGTAATATCTCACAATTAGAAAAGTGTGCAGTTTGATTCTAGAGGCTTTAATCATAGCAAAAATACTCAATGCAAACTCAAGTACATATATTGAAGGCGCGCATGAACCCACAAAACTTGCTAGTTTCCAAAATTTGCACTAATTTTCACTTTATCTGCATGCCGACAGCGTTTGCACTTCACAGGCACTTTGAGAATGCATAGTATGGGCAAAAAGTGGTCAAAAACTGTTAAATAAAAAGTTTTTCATCTTGGAATTGAAATATGCATTTGCATTTGCTTTAATGTATTCACAATGGCTAAATTTAGCGTGCATTAGGAGACTGGTATCAAAATACACAATGACTCGCAACGACTAAAACATGCGATTGCTAAAATAGCGCACATAAAAAGGCTTATTTTCACTTACAATCCAACACAAAATCTGCAGCAAAAGCCATTAATAAATAATCATGAATTGCTATAAATGCACTTTTACGAGGCTCTATTGAAAATTGGATAAGAACTTTGTTCTGAAAAGCTTAATTTTAAATTTAAAAAATGCACGCTTCTAATAAATGTTTTAATGCACACAACGCCTTGAATTGATTTTAAGCATATTTGTTTAGGCCGAATTCATATTCAGTCAAAAAATTAATCGTTGTGTACTCTTATAAAAATATCAACTTAACACAGGGTAAACACAACTAAATATTTCTTAATCAAGGGCCATGTACATAGCCTGCCGAAATGTTGAATTATATGTATTTTGGTACTGCTGGATGAGGGAAGTGTGCATTCATTTCATTCATGGCATCTGTCGATACGGTGCTAGCCGCCTCATGATTGGCAGCAATCCCGTTGAATGCGAAATTGATTTTAGTGCACTTCTCATCTTGACCTTTGAAATGGGCATGAATAAGCCTAATGACGTGTCCCTATAAATCATGTTCTCCAAAATTATGTGAAACCTGTTTGAAAACTGTGTAAACAATTGATGCAAAATGAGAGGGTGCGTAGAGGAAGAAGGTGGAGCTGCTACTGAGAAGTAATTAGTGGATGTTAGACCAAAAGGTAGAAATCGGGTGGTAAGTGTGACACTGTGTGAGGCCAGCCGACTGGCTGGGCTTGGTAGCGCGCGTCTTTAATCCAGCAACGTAGGGCCTGGTGCGGAAGCCGTCCTCGCTACAAGCTAGCATCTGCGTTCTTGTGAGTTTGGTCAAGCGAAGATCCCCGCAGCGATTTTCAACCTTAGGGGCACTTGATAACTCCTGCTTCTCCATTACATCCCTCGTTAGTGCACAAGTTTCATCCTTTTGCCATCTGGTGGTTATTCTTTCGGCTCTCTGACTTCCACCGATCTCCAATCAACTTTACATTAAATAACTCTTCCACTTTTAATCCACACCAAAAATTTCTTTCCTACGAGACCTTCAATTGCACCATGTATTGATTGTCGTTTCATTTAAATATCATTTTTCTTTTCTCCTATCAATTATAAAATTAGTGCTTGTGAAGGCAAGTGGGTGATATTTTATAAGTCATATAGCTATAGCAGTTTTGTCTTTCAACAGCAATACTAGAACAGAATTTCAGGGCACGCAGCGTTTCAATACATCTGGCTAGCCCTTAATGAGATGCTCAGAAATGATGGCATTTCTATTGCTCTGCATTTTGAATAAAAGCCCAGATTTTATATAAACTTCAGCCACTGTGTATATACCAAAACAAATGCAAGTGCAAGTATTGCTGTGCCAGTTGTTTAATAACCAAATCATTTCTCTGCTTCAACGAATGTTTTTCTTGGTAAAGAGGGTCAAAGAACTGTCTGAAGCTAACAACGACATTAAACGCCTTTTATTTCTCAGTTTTGGACTCACTCGTTTGCTCATGCTATGTACTCTCAAAGTGCGATATAGAGAGAACCAAAGTCATTGCAAAACATGTGGCGTATATAGGCATAACGTTTTGAAATGAGTCATACGCAACGATTCGACAGGGAAGTAATTTGAATGTAAAAATATTTTGCAGTCATCACGATGCAACATAACATTGCAATCATACTTAAGATGCTTATCATAAAGCATATTTTATCAGAATGCAGTTACAGGGTGAAAGTTAACTGACGCCTCGCTGGATTTCAAATGTGACCAGATGACAGCAAGGATTTGAAGCAAAATTTATGTCTACAAAGGTGCTGTTTGATCCGCGATCGGATGGCACGCTGATAGAACTCGATCCGCAATAAAATGAATTCATGATTTAAATGAAGATAAGATTGGATCGAAATTTGATGGTTTAAATCAAACTTGCATTTTGCACCGCTTGTTTTTCCATGTTATCTTAGGTTTGGATTTTATGTTATTGATCTGTAAATGCCGACTCAAATGTAAGAATCAACACTTCTACTACTAAGGCACGCACGGATTCTCATCGGCCCATATCCTCCTACATGACAACACCGACTTTTAATATTATTTAGACTATAATCGTTGATTTACATGAAATAATGAGCATTTTTAATTAAGTGAAATGTCTACTTTCCATTTAAAATTTAAGCAAATGCATGCACAAGTGCAATAGCGATTTTTAAATAAACAGTGATTTGTTGAATTTATAAATTATTTAGCGTAGCCTCATTGAACATTTAACGAGAAACTTGTTCTGACTGGATGAAGGTAGTGTCGGACATGGTACTTTCTATTTCAGTTATAATTTTCCACCAACGCCGATGCGAGGTGTATTTTTTTGTATGTTTGTTTTATATTTTTCGCATCGTCTTACAGTTCGATGTCTCTGTTGTAATTAAACGTAAACTTTACTGCTTTACTTGCAAACCTGCTTAAAATTTTGAGAATGATTATAATTTTACTGCAAATTTAGATTAATTTTAGTGGCCTATGCTGTGAACAACGAATACAAAACAAACAGCCAAACAAAATGAAGTAGAAACAAAATCAAATAGTCACATTTAACACCTTACTGCAAATATGCCACACGCCGCAAATGATGCGCACAATGACATAAGAATATATAAGGGTCAAAGTTCCACAAGAGTGCCTTGAATGACACAAAGAATAATTTCAAGTTAACTAAATATTTGAGTGGTATCAATGAAGAAAACGTGCATCTACCATCAGTAATGTTTAACAGTCAAAAATGACATATGTTGATTATTTTAGTCAAACGTGCACTACTGATTTTGCAGAGTTCCGATTTCTACATTCATTTTCATTTACAAATTAATGAAGATAGTCGCATTCAATTTCGCGCCGAAAATAAAGTAGCTTTTCAAAACAATGCAAAGATTGTATAATTCGAATAGGGTTAAAATCCAAGTTCCAAACACTTATGTTTTGGAATATCAAACAGTTTCAAGTTGATGTGTTGGTCATGTATTATACATTTCATGGAAGCAGGGATTACTGCAGTACATTGTTGAGCTCATTAGCGCTCATCACAAAGGTCAGAAAATGAGACACGCGATAAAGGGATATTGCGTTCAATGTGATTGCCAACAATCCTGGGGTGACTAACGCAATAACAACAGAAACTACATTTGAGACAAATACGCGAGCTCTCTCCAACTAAAGCAAAGATGCATTTGATTCAAAAATTCAAGGCATCACGTAGTCTTTGATTAGCAAAGGTGTATTTGAGCTGTCACCGCCACAATCTAAATAAATAACTTCAATAATCTTAAATGACTGCGCTTTGCTTGCTTTTGTTATTGGTTATGAGGGTGGCCTTAGCCTTTATGGTTGTGATAATGCAGAAAATGTTGTGCACACAATCACACTTGTAATGAGTGTTTGTCTTTGCAGAATTTCAAGCATTTGAGTTTGAGTTGAAGTACTTATTCTCAGTTATGTTCACAATTTTGAAACAGTTTAGTCTATTCTGAGCTGTTCTTCAAATGGAGCATGAATGCCAAAAAAATTAAATGATATTTTTGCCACTTCTCTGTATATTAGTTAAAACTTAATGTTCTAGGTCAGCTGCTCATATTGATTCGAAACTTCGCCTTATAACGAAACATTAAACGCTTTTACATCTAAGATTAAACCACACACTAACTGGGTAGATATCTAGTTATAAACTCAAAACCCTTATCAGATCGATGCGGAAATAGACCAGCTAGGCAAAACCGATCTCTTGGAAGACATTTATCAATTTAAAAGAAAACTGGTATCGAAATGAAATGCGTCATATTTTAGACACTATATTGTGTGACTCTGCTCCTAAGCTGTTGCAATACAAGTAAGTTTGGGCCAATATTTGAGCACCAGTGCGTAGTAAAGTAGCACCAAAACTGTTGAATCATGCATCTGATTGGGCATTCAGAGAACCAGAATGCAATTTCGAATGGTGTGACAGGTAGGTTTGATTTGAATTAACCCAAACTGATCTGCATTTGGAATTTTTTAGTCAGGGAAAATTCCTATGAATTTGTGCTTCACTTATGGTCGAAGAACTCTATAGCGGATATCTTTATCAAAATGCAGCTGTGCTAAATCTCTAGTAACCAAGTCATTACTTTGTTCTCTAGTGTAGTACCATCCGGTCTGAACGCTTACTAACAACCACATGAACGTTCCTTTCTTTTAAACCTTTGCAAATATTTTTTGGATCATGCCATTTATGTGGCGAAAAATTTAACACATTCACATTTCACAAACTGCAATAAAGATTGCGTCACGTTATGCATGCAGTGTAGATAGGCATTTATCTAAAGCAGTTCAGCTAATTAAGCTTACCAATTCGAAAAAGCTCAGGTTAATGTAAGGCAGTATTTTGCATAAGACAAATATTTTGCAGATAACGTGATACGCAACCTGTTCTAGTTTTGTATTCGTTGAAGCGAATGCGTGCTGTCCTATCGTTGTTTTTTAAACAATCGTCAAACGTTTCCAATGGACCAAGATCAAACCACTTTTATCAACTATTTATTTAAAGAACTTTTCAGAGAAATTCTTTTCAAGTAGATAACATCTTTCAAAGCAAAAATGCATTAATATTGTTCCCTGTGGTTTGGTGTTGGTTGCTACTCTTTGGTTTATTGGACATTAATTTCCATTTATCTACAGCCAACAGAATCATCGTTCAATAAAGACACTAAAAAACTCGAAACGGTTAGAGAAGGGTAAAGCTTTCTTCAAAAGAGCGAAAATATTGTGACATTGAAGTATAAATTTTGCTTAATTAATTCATTTAAGCTTTTAATATGAACAACACTGACTACTTGAAATGTTTTATTATGCGTTGCCACCATGAAAATAGAAAATATTCTTGCCTTGGTAAAAATGTAAATTAGAAGCTACGCAGAATTGAAGCCAATCAAGTTGCACAAAGGGAAATGCAAAGGTCAATAACTTCGTTTGAATTTAAGAGTGCAAACTTTGCTTGTTTCTTCAAGCACTTATACTGACGAAGTGTGTCGATTCCACATGTGAAAGTGTGAAAGAGAAGATAAATGTATGACTGGAAAACGACGTTGAACACGTTGGCACAGAATTGCCTTGGTATTCCTTACCAAGGAAGAAATCATAAGGTGTTTAAGGGAAATAGGTTAAAAGTTTTAGACAATTGGGATGGGTCTTGATGTAAGTGTTCAGTACTTCAACCGGCATAACTTAAAATGATGATTTGACTGTTGATTCACCTGGTGCAAACTGCTTCACTTTGTTTGCGTCAGAGCGGAGTAAGTTTGATTTTCTTTTATGGCTACAAATCGGAATGACCTCGCCGTCATCGATAAACTCTGCAGCTTTCTACTGCCTGATCAAATCGTTTAAAGCAGCAAAAGGTAAGCTATATTTAGATAAAAAAGATAGAAAAAAATAAATGGCTCAAACAAAAGAATTAAAAACAGTTTAAAGGCACTGGATCAAAGCAAACTGCGTTCAGCTTACATTTCAAGAAGCGCATTTTAAAGACCACCCAATCTGAAAATCAGCATACTACATTAGTTACGAAATTCAACCAGTTAGATACATTTGACACTTGTACAAAAAACAACGATAAGCTCGTTGTATGGGCAGCACGCATTTGCTTCAACGAATACAAAACTAGAACAGGTTGTGTATCGCGTTACCTGCAAAATATTTGTCTTACTCAAAATACTACCTTACATTAACCTGAGCTGTTTTGAATCGATGAGCATAATAAGCTTAACTGCATTAGATAAATGCCTACTTTCACTGCATATTTTGCCAGCAGGATCCAATAAGATACAAATATTTCAGCTTGTAAAAATTAGAGCGTGTTGAATTTTAATGCCTTATAAATGGCATGACCCAAAGATCGATTGCAAAACTGAGAAGGGAATGGGTTCTGATATGTTTGTTTGGAGGCGTTTAAACCAGACTTGGTTATTGAATACCCAGCACAGCTACATTTAGTTTAAGGTACACGCAAAAAAGTTGTTTAATCCGCAACTAAGGCACAAACTATAGGAATTTTCCGCAATGGAAAAAATCCAAATGCAGATCAGTTTGGATCAAATCAAATCACATCAGATTCGCCCAATCAAATGCGTGCTTCAACAATATTTCTGATGCTAAACTCCACATTGACTCTCAAATATTGGCTCAGACCTACTTTGATGGAAATAGATTAGGAATACAGTCACGCAATACAGTGACTGAAATCTGACGCATTTCGTTTCTTAACAAGTTTTTTTCAAATTGCTTAATTTTTTACAAGAGATTGGTTTTGCGTAGCAGGTCCATTCTGTGTCACCCTTATTAGAACTTTTGACTGATAGATAAACATCTGCCCAGCTACTGTGATGGTTAATGTAAGAAATTGAAATGGGTTAAATTAATGAAGTAGCAACTCTTGTGTGTCACTGATATACGCATTGACTCGCAAATATCAACTCAAACTTTCCTGTGTGGCTTAGGAACACAAAAAACAGCGTCTTAAATTTGCCGCATCATTTTTTTAAATAGGAATCTTTTGTATTGCTTAATAGGTCTAACAAGAAATTGGTTGTTTGAAAAATAAAATTTATAGCGTTTCTTAACTTACAAGGCTTAACTTTGAACCAATATGAGCAACTGACCAAGCACAGACAAACGGCTGAAATATAATGTTATTTTTATGGCATTGATACCTCATTTGAAGAACAGCTCAAAACAGAATAAAATATTTTAAAAGCGTAGACACAACTGAGAATAGGTATTTCAAACCAAACACAAAATGCCTGAAATTCTGAAAAGACAAACTCCTATTACAAGTCCGCTTGTGCGTACAACCCTATCTGCATTATTGTAACCCTAAAGGCTTAGGCCATCCTCATTACCAAAAACAAAAATCAAGCAAAGTGCAGTTTTTAAGAATGTCAATATTTTAATGGTGATTTTAGCAGCGAAAGCTCAAATACACATTCGCTAATCAAAAACCACATGAAATGGCGAAATTTTTAATCAATTGCGTCTTTCCTTCAGTTGATAAGAGCTTATGCACTTATTCCATTTGTAGTTTCTGTTAGTATTGTTATAGCTGCTGTTGAAAATCAAATTGAATGCAAAACTCATTTATAACGTTACTCATTACCTGAACTTTGTGACGACGAGCGTTAATGAGCTCAACAATGTAATGCAGTGATTTCTGCTTCCATAAAATGTATGAAACGTGACTGATTTAAACCTATTTGAACCATAAATCATTTTTCAACTTGAAGTGGATCGCGACTATCTTCATGAACCCGTGAATGAAAATGAATGTAGAAAATGAAACTATGTCAAATCAGTAGTGCACTTCTAACTAAAATGATCAACATATTTCATTTTTGACTGCTAAATATTACTGATTAGAGATGCACGTTTTCTTCATTAATACCACTCAAATATTTCGTACACTTGACATTATTCATTATTTCATTTAAGACACTCTTGTTGAACTTAGACCCTTAGATATTCTTGTGTTATTATGCACATAGTTAGGATCATGTAGTACCTTTGTAGTTAAGTGCTCAATGTAAATATTTGACTGTGCTTCAGCTTCATTTTGTTTGTTTGTCTGTTTTTTGCCTGCTTTTTAGAGCACAGACTAATTAAATTAATCTCAAATTGCAATAAATTATATCTACTTTCAAAATATTAAACAAGTTTGCAAATAAAACACAATATTTAGTGCGAAAACTTAATAAGGATACGTTCAATCGAAATAGAGCTGCCAAACTCTGGAACTGCTAATTTAGTTAAGCTAAGTAGAAAAAATGCGGAAAATATAAAGCAAACACATAAGAATAAAGCTTGCATCGGCGTTCATGGGGTGTCATAACAGAAGTAGAAAGTACGATGTCCGACACTACCTTCATCTAGTCATGACTAGTTTTTCGTTAAATTTTCAATGTAACTACGCCAACTTATTTAGAAAATTAGCGAATCCCCGTTTATTTGACAATTGTAATTGCGCTTGTGCAGAAATTTTGCTTTAAATTTTAAAAGAAAAAACATAATTTCGTTTAATTAAAAATTTACAGCATTTTATGCAAATCCAAGAGTTTGGTCTGAATAATTTTAAAAGTTGGTGTTGCCATGCAAAAGAATATGGGCCGATAATTGAGTGTCAATGCGTATCTTAGCATCAGAAGTATTGATTCACGCCTTTGAGCTGGCATTCAAAAATCACTTACCTGAAAATTCAAACCTAAGATAAAATTTATAATTTAGCGGTGCAAGTTGCAAGTTCAATTTAAGCCATAAAGCTTCAATCTATACTGATCTGAATTTAAATCACAAATCATTCTATTGCGAAACAAATTCTATCAGTATGTCATCTGATCTCGGATTGAACAGCACCTCTGTAGACACATAAAACCTAATGCAAAGTGCACTTTAACAGCTATCTGAAAAAATTAACATTTCTTTCAGGATATGTTTGCCTTTTGGCAAAGAAAAATAGATTTTTTCAGCTATTTGAAGGACATGAATGAGTTCCCTGAAATGCTGCACAAACAAACGAACGCATGTTAAATGTGGTTATAGTCAATTTAGTAGTCAGGTTATTAATTCTTAAATTGCAGGCCTAGGCTAGAATTAAAGTTGACAAGCAAGGTCCTGCTTTGGTAATGATGCAATGAATGAGTAATTTTGCGATGCCGATTCAATTATGATGCACATACTTAACTGCATTTGCGTTTTTTACATTCCATGCAAATGAATAAGCAACATCGAAGGGCGATTCGCGTTGTCAAAGCAATGAGTATACTCAATACTCTGTTAAATGAATCGTATGCTCCTCGATTTAATATGAACCACGATTTCGCTGACTATTTTGAAATGCGCCCAAATAAGTATATTCGGAGAACAGGGATATTTTCATCGTTAATATATTTTCCACTTTAGATTGCAAAAGCTTTCATTTTCAATCAGCAGCATTTCAAAAAAAGAGCTTATTTTTTAAATTAATGTATCGTTTTTTTAATCGGTAACATTTAATGAATCACTTAGTTTTCACCTGCATCGTTCCATGTTATTTCGCTTCGCCTAAATAAAGTTATTTTGTTATTCATTTTAATAAAATGAAGGTGCAACACCCAACAATATTTAAACTGTTGGTGCTTCTTGCAATTGTAGAGCACCTAAACTTTGCTAGATCGAAGACGCATTTAGGCATTTATATTTTCGCTTACTTAAAGTGGTGATGCAAATGAATTTTGAAATTGCAAGGGCATTAACAATGCAGGTTACAATCGCATCTATTAAAAGGCTTTGAACCGAATCCTTTTTAAAATCTCAAAAAATGTGCAAATGCAAATTGCTGACTTACAAGTTCTAAAAATTTTGGATAACCCTAGTTTGTTGGAGCTAAGCTAATAAATATTTTTCCAATTACAATTCAAATTCAAAGCGTATTTTTAGATTAAATGCAAGATGATATCTTACGTTGACTGAACTTTTGATGAAATGTTTCACCTGGTGCATTCAGAACTCTGACCCATCTGCTTAAGGCAGTTTAGTTAATTCATAGATAACCGGAAAATAAGGTTTCTGAAGAATAAATGCAATTGGTCTTTTTTGTTGGCTTAGGTAAGGACAAGAATTGTCTGCTGATAACTGTAGCACACGATTTGAAATATTTCAAATGAACATCAGAGAACCATTTTCGTACAATATCAGATCATCGGCCAAATAGTATCATAATTTATTCATTTTGTAAATGCGGACTGGGTCAATGCTGCAACTTGATGAGAATAAAGTAAAAATATTGATCAAGGGATGTTTTTATTGATTCTTCTCAAAGTGTGGTGTAGTCTGGTTTTGATGTATTTTATTAAGTTAATTGAATTGGGTCTTTAGACACCTCTTAGCGCAACTAAAATTCTTCCCTAAATTTGCGTGAACACATGGCGTTTTACGCAAAATCATCTATAAAATTTTACAATTAGCCAAAAATTTTCCAAATCACTCGATTTGGGCGTGCATTCATTTAGTACAAGTTGAATACATCGAGGTTCGAATACCAGAAAGGCGTGCTAGTAGCTATTTCAGGTCAAAACATTAAATAGATTCTCTTCATTTGAACTGTAAGGAGTTGTTTTTAATTTCGAGCGGTATTTAAGGTGCGATTTTTTTCATCCCTCTCCATCCTTTAGGGCAAGTCTATTTGGGGCTTTTCTTTGAATTTTTAATTAATTGAAGCATCTAGTTCCTTGTATGTGAAGCTTTAAAAGTTGAGCCTTTTGCAAAGTTACGGCTTAGTACGGAGAGTATTAGGCTATCTTTTTCCATCTTCAAGCTCTTCCATAGGTTCAACCTCATTGTCTGTATGAGAATTGCCAGGTTACGCATTGGGAGTTCCTTTCGGAGTTTCTCAACAGTTTTGGCTCTTCGCGAATACAGTCCAAGTATCATACGGCAAGCCGTATTCTGTATTGCTTTAAGTCAATTGTTATCTTTTAACCCCAAGACAATGGTATAATATCCGTAACTGATTGCTGAATAGACAAAAATATCCCACCAGATATGCTTGAAGGGTGTTTTGAGACGTCTGGAGCGCAGAAACGGTTGCAGTCATATTAAATGCCTTTTTGCTCTGGCTAAGTTTGGGATTATTGCTCCGTCTGGCTCACCGGTGTCTTGAATTATGAGACCAAGATATTTGAAGAGTGAGGCACGTCGGAATGACATTCCAGCTGCCCCAAGAGGCGCTTGGTCTTTACCGTCACTAATTTGAAACCAGAAGGTTTTGTTTGCTATGACTTGCATTCCATATTTATGCATCGTTTTCGCTAGATGCTCAATTGATCTGAAAGCTGTGACTTTATTTGGCGTTGGAGTTGGAAGGTTAAGTTGAAGAGAAGGGGCCCTTTTTTGAGTCTTGTTTCATACCACGTTTTATCTCAAGAACTTAACTGAGTGGATCACCTGCCAAGTGCAGCCCAGATTTATCGTTCGGTTGATAATTACAGCTAAAGGCAGCTAGTAAAAGGCCTTTTCCAGGTAGACAAACATAAGCACTATTTTTTGCTTTTGGTCCATGGCTTTCTGCATAATGGTTCTTACTACAAGTATAGCCTATTCAGTTGATCTTCCTTCACGGAGTACAAATTGGGTTCTTGAGGATAGTTCGTCAAGATGGTGCTTCAGACGTTGGCACAGAATAGATGCATATAAATTATCTAATGCATCTAGAAGGAAGATTTATCTATATTTTGCAGGATCTGTCTGCGAACCTTTTCGCTTGTTGATACTTACAACTTCAGCATCGATCCAAGCTCGAGGTAAAGGAGTAGTCTTTTATAAAAGACGTTAAACACATTTAGTAGGTAGGCATTTTGACACTAGCTGTCCCACTTCAGCAGTTCGTTAACTAGTAGCGTGTTAGTTGGGATTGAATTCAGTAGTCAACTGAAAGCAAGGAGGGGAAGAAATCGGTAGCACTGCTGAGAAGTAATAAGTAGGAGAAGTGAATCGGTGCGAAAAAGAGGCGATTTGGGAGGTGTTTTGGGGAAGGTGGTAGCTAAGCATGGTGGCGCACGTTGGTAATTCAGAAACAAGGAGGCTGGATGTCGGAAGCCGTCGTGAGAAACTCCGCAGTTGGAAGCCACTTTGCTGTGCGGCGTTGGGATCGTGCTTGTGTCTTGCCTACGAAAGGCCTCCCGTCACCCTCTTTGTTCATTTGCAATGAATCTGCACCTCTATATTTTCTCAAATTCATTCCATTGACTGATAGCTGAAAACCTAAGCAAAATCTCCAAATCTCTACTCCTCTAGGGCTTTTAACTGTCCCACTTATTTTAATTCATTCAATTCCCAGTTGTAGGTCAAGTTAATTGCATTTGATGTAATGATTTTCCTGGTAGGTTTTGAGTTTCATGCAGCAGCTAAATAAAGGCAAATGCCTCAAGCTTGCTCCTCGGAGACAACTTGGCATTCAATCTTGATGTGCCGATTATAGTGCTCGAGTAAAACGAATTCCAAGGCGCCTTCTTCTTACCAAATTTTTTTTCAAATTGAATAATATCTGGATGAAAAGGAATCTCTAGCAGGGGAAAAAATGGTCTTGCAATATTTTATCAAGTTGCAACTTTAATTAGCATTTTGTCTTTGAAAAATTTACCTTCTTTTGACTTGATTGACTATTTTTTTGGTTTTGAGTTCTCGCATTAGTGCAATCAATGCTAGTTTGTAGTTCAGCTTTATCTATGTGGATTCTCTGCGACAAAACAGCGATTCTAAGAGATTTCTAGTGGGTCTGACATCAGATCACGAAGATAAATGGACTCCGAATTCTTGCTCTACCTTAAGATAAATCTCATTTCTGCTAATGGTGGCAACCCAGCACTATCCAGATAAATTTTGGTCTAAGTTTTTCTGTCAAGTTTCGCTCTCATGCCTCCGAAAAACCTCAGTTTCCTATCCATCCCTATTAGAAAGTGTATGCTATGTATATCCGATTGGCATGAAAACATATTAAACTCAAGTGCGCCTTATCTGCTAATAATCGGTGTATCTATACTCCGGAATGCAAATAGCCTTAATTCAAGCTTATGATCATGGCATTGAAATGTGCACTTAAGACGTCAATGAAGATGGTCTAAGAGAACACAAATAAATATCATACTAGAAACGTAATGATTTTGAAAAATTTGCAACACCTCAATGGGCTTTTGACAGGAAATTAGCTTCTTCTTCCTAACCAAAATGTAAGAACGATGAGTGTTGCTCAATATAAACGATGAAACAAATCAGAACATCATCAGGTAGGCTGTAATGCGAAGGTCAGTTCGTGTTTTCATAGCAGTACGATGGGCTCAAGGTTATCAACCTAAAGATTGGTACTTTCTGATGCAACCGGGAAAACACAGCTTGGGAGGATCAACTTTAGAAGCCAACTAAGGCTGAACCAGTGCAAAAACTGGTCTTCAGAGGAGGTAATGGAGTTAGCATACAAGTGATGTCTCATTAAGATCAATTTCGATGAATAGAATAGCGCTTATGTGGAGGCTTCTTTCAAAAAGGTCTGCGGCGACATGACAGACAATCACAATGTTAGATTAGAAGATAGATTTTGTCGATCATTATACGAGACAAGTTTATAAATTCTTGACTTAAAAATTTCGACCTAAATTTAAGCAAAAAGATTTCGAAAAAAACATCCTTATTAACTTAATATAAGTAAAATGATAAATTAATCGCAATAAAAATGGGGAAAGATCAGAAACGAATCGCTAAGATTGACAGTAGAACTATCGAGAAACTTTATAGTGTCAACGCGTCAAGGACATTTAAACAGGCTTGCATATTAGCTTAATGCTTTCTCTGTTGCTATGTGATGCATCCGCGATTTCGAGTTGAACATGTTTGACTTTGGAATTGATAGCACGCTCTGCTGCCCCAATAATATGAAACCAATATCAAATGTGCATTGTTCATGATGTAAACTGTCGCTTGTATTTAAGATATGTCGTCCATCGATCATGATTGTGCTTGGAATTCGCTTGATAATCTAAGCTGTGATCTTGTCCGAACATGCCCTCTAACACTCCTTACAATATGACTCATCATGGAAGGATTCCACAATCAGCGCAGAAAGGGCAAACTGAAGGGCACTTGCATACATGCCAGGTGATGTAGGATCCCAAATGCTAAACTGAACCCTTAAGTTTCACTGCGAAATTGAAAATAAGACAGCTTATATCTTCGAGGTTCAGACTTAATCAATCACCTTTATTCGATTACTGGGTTATGCTTAATTTCTAGCCCAAAATATCTGCCTATCAAATGTAAATATTTTAATTTATGATCCGAAAAGGAATGACATGCAAAAAATGGTGCGTTGGAAGGTTCCACGGGAGAAGAAGTATGCTGTTTGAATGAAAAGTTAAGGAATCATTCAGTGTAAGATAGTTGGAAATTGTTGGTAGCCAAAGAGCTGAGGGAATAACTACTAGCTGGCAGAATAATGAAAGAGTGAGCTAAAGAGGGATATAGGGAGAGGTGGAAGTTACCGCGGACCTTCTGGCACCCATCCCCACTTTCCAGCACCTAGATTTTGTCAATTTCGGGGCTTCTCACTCAACTAAACTCACAGTAATGAAAGCTTTAGTTCTCAGAGAAGACGGCTTCTTCCCCCCGGCCTCCACGTTGCTGGATTACAGACGCACGCCACCGCGCCCAGCCAGCTGACTGACATCACGCTTACTCTTACAATCCGATTCCTGCCTTTTGCTCTGACGTCTTCTTTTCATTAATTCTCAGTAGCAGCACCACTTTCTTTCTTTACGCACTCTTGAAATCTGTATCAAATGATTGCACTGTTTCTTAAGCAGGTTTAATATAGTCTAGGGGGGCAGGTTTTATTGGGGCAAATTGCTAGCTTTCTTAATTCTCATTTCAAAGGTCAAGATGAGGCTCTACAGCCTCGTTTTCATTTCTAACAGAAGTAGTAATGTTTAAATTATATGGAAGGTTAAATCTTGCAAAGCAATTGATGCTAAAGCATAATTGAAGTAGCAGAGATGGTGTGCGATGCTACTCTTAGCTTTCCAGAGCAGGATTACTATTCAATTTTTGAGTTCCTTTGCATTTGTGCAATCCATTAAATGTCCTTGCGAAACTGATTTAGGTTTATGCAGCTCTACAACCTGGTGAATCAATCATTGAGTTTCGCCTTGCAAAAGAAGTCACTATTATTAACTGATCACTGCTACATCTCAATCATTGCGTTAGCTCTTGATCTTGCAACTGAATTATCCACTGTCCCCCAATTAGGCCTTGAGACGTGCCGTAATGGGTGAGAAATAAGTGAATAAACAGGGATGCATGTGTTCATTGAAGAAGGACTCGTTCGTATCAGCAGGAATTTGTAAAGTCAAACACTTTGGACTGAACAACTTCAAAGTCAGCCACATATTTTCTGGCTAAAATGACGTAGTTGTAATCAAGCAGTTCTCTCTCTAATTTTACTGAATTTGAGTGAATATTTGCCTGGATTTCGGCTAACTGCCTTTATTTTATATAAATTTGCTTAATCTTCTGATGCTTTCTTCTTTTAATCTCTCCCTTCAGAATTAGCATCTTATGTCTTATTAATCAATTTCTGTCGATATCCGTTAGCTCAATGGTGACTTTGCTTTCACAAAGTGCTAGCATTTGATTTGAACTGTCATAACTTTATTTTGTGCCTCTCCTTTGAACAAAAAAATTGGATGTGAGACTAAGCTTAGTTTACTGAGAACTAAACATTCTATTATCCAACTAGCATTGCATTTGAAATTAAGAAAAATTAAAGAGAGGGTTGATTGAACTAATTAGATCATGCCAAATAAACGCCTTTACTTTGCAAGGTGTCATAATGACATGTGCATGCAATTTACAAATTGTAGCGCTGCACTAAAATGCCTCTTTTTAACCTATAATGACTTAATAATTTGGTATATCAAGATAAGTGCGATGATAACCATAGCTCAAAACAGAAGCTAATTAACATCTTATTGCTTTGATTACTATAGTTTATCATAACAGCTTAAGTTGATCAGCTCGATAAATTTTGAATACTGTGGTAGTCACCTTTGCTTTCTGCCTAATTTAGGTAAGAAGTAGCTGCGCGGTTCGCTCCCAAAATTCTTCGAATGCGTGGCATTTGTTAATGCATTTTACGGTACGATCCGAAAAAAATGCTGACAATACAAACTTTACTGTCGATTCTTGAGTTCTTAACACATGGCTAAATGGCTACAACCGTATTGTATTGGATGGTTTCGAGTACAGTTACTCTTAATGCCGAAGTCCACGAAAAAAGGTGTCGGCACATCTAAAAGTTAAATTTGCAGCTATTTACTTGCGACTGATGCTTCCAGGTACCAGAAGGAAAACCTATTCTACTTATGTTGTACCACCCAGTTAATAATTTAGCCTTGCCCTTATGATTAGAAAATGATTAAATAAATTGGAAAAAATTTTGATCTCGGTGATCCCTTGTATCACACATCAGTTTTTTCCTTAATATCTTGTAAAATAAAGCCCATGGATTAGTTTTAGACATTCTTTGCTCCTGTTGGCAAGTTTGACTATAGTCTGGATTGATTTTGGTACATGAATAACGATTATTTAGTTGAATGGAATGTGCAGCCCATAATCCTGCTGGTGGCTTCTACGGTTAGTTCTGAGATCTTCAGTGCTTACTTTGAAATAATGGCAAACAAGTGAATATATTTAAACAGGCGCTTACAATTTTGCGGAAATATTTTCATTCTTCATCACTACTTATAGTATTGTATTTCGGATCATGTTAGCCTTTGATATTATGGGAATCTCAATCGAGCGTAAGAAACAACAACAAGCTTGATAAATCTATATTTTTAGGTCATTTAGTGTAAAATTATGTATACTGGTAAGACATCAAAGCAAGGTAAGGCATTAAGTTCTTGCTACTGTGCTGTGACATTTCACATAAGCGTCGAAAGCCAGACTTGGTTCAGAGCAAGTGAACCAGCACGATTTAATATGTAAGGTAGGAATTGCAAGAAAACCATAACTTAGCAGAGAATAGTGTTAGTGGAAAAATCAAAACTCATTATAAATTAGGGAAGCAAACATATAATGCGTCACGATTCAAGGCGGCGCTTGGTCTGGCAGTCAGTAACTTAGTGTCTGTAGGGTGTTGAGCCACAGAAATGGTGTGCAAAACTGAGTCATAAATATATGTGAGCCAAGATGTCGGGCTGCCTGGCATTTCATTAATGAAAACTCACACTGCTCGCATTGCAATTTAACGCTTTGGTGAATGTCAACGTAAAACGTGTTTTCAATTTACTTTGTTGATCTCTCAGATCTCGTTCAGTAAGAAGGAATTACTAAGGCCAATTTTCCTGCGAGCTTGTCAGTTGCAAAACTCATTGGTAAAATAAAAAAAGTACAAATTTGATTGCAGTAATTTTCAAAGAATATTTTTGTTTGATAATACGCAAAAAACTGAATTAAACATTAAAAAAGGAGGAAACAGTGTCAAGCACATCACTAAAGTGATTCATTAAACGTTCGATCAAGGTCTGAAACCACCATGCGTTTTGTTCAAAGATAGTGTTACATTTATGAAATTAGAAAACTTAACTCGAATATAGAAAGCTATTTTTCACTATAAACACAATCGCAGCTTAATAGTTAGTAAATCAATGCTCCTAGCAAAAAGGAGTGCTTAAAGTTCCTTTAATTAGCATTAATTATTCTCCTAGCCATGCCATGACAACACAAAGCTGCTATTGATGTTGCACATTTTCTTGCATCGAGTGCAAGGTGAGCAAGTGCAGTAAACCAACTTCATCCGAATCGAAAATACATTGCAAACAAATAGATAATGCAGTGCTAGAATTAATCTTTGTAGATCATATATTTTCAATTTGACAAAGTCGAGTTAACGCTGATTTTGGCACAGATACTTGAATCAGCGACTAGAATTTCAATGTAGGAAAATTGAGCCGAAACCATTGTTTTGCGAAAATTTCAATTACAGTTTGATAAGCAAAACCGCACGGGAAAAGGTATGCTCAGATGTCGCATAGAGATATGAGTGTAATATGATGTGTTCGTGAATGCAAATTGGGATCCTACGACTCATAATGTGGCTGAAAGTTTGGTTGCCAGACATTTCGCCCTTGGGTGAGCTGAGATTTGATTCAGCTTTTCTACTAGTGGTCTAATAAGGGTGCTATTTTAATAATCTTAAATGAACAACAATGCATCTTTTTGATGTTTAAAGTTCAGCAATGAATATTTAAGATAACATCGAGTCCGCTACTCCTTAGGGAAGTATTGGCAAAAATGTCACCAGCCAATATCGTCGATTATAAATTGTCCTCTTCGTTCTCCTCCTCTTCAGCTAGCTCCTGATTTGATTTGTTTAAATAAATTGAATCCTTATATATCTGACATCCAATTTTTGCCTTAGGATTTCCTTTACAATCGCCAAGTAGCAGGCGTTTCATTTTATGAAATGTCAGCTTGTGTTTTGTAGTTTGTTTATTCGCCAAGTCTTGCAGTTTTCAATACTATCCCGATTCATAATAGATGTGTTTCAACTGCTTGATTGTGATTGAAGTTTGTTATTTTCACAACAAATATGACTACATTTAGCAGAAAGCGAATTGGTGCATGCGGCCTATTCAAACGTCCCTTGAAGCAGCAGAAGTGTCATTTAGACGTGCCTCAAGCTCTGAATACATGAGCTTTATAAAACAAGACACCGCTGAGCTAGAGAGAGCAATGAAAACAAACCTGATCAAGTGTTTACTTGCGATTGAACTAATCTCTGCTTTGAACCTATTGAACAGTATTTCGATTTAGGAATACCTTCAGGAGACAACTGTATTAACGTGCATCAGTCCGAACAGAATAACAACCTTAGCTAGAAAGAGGCCCCACAACCTGGCTCAAAAAACTTGAACAAACGGTTCGTAAGTATCTTAATTATTTGTTGTCCCTTGAACTCTTTTTTTGATTTTTCATTAATGTGTTCAGCTGTGCACTCGTAGGAGTTAGCATCGCCTTGAAAATTTTCGGTCCTCAATCTCATTCAAAGATTGGTTTTGTGGGCCTTTATAGAGGGAACGGGAAAAATCATAAAGAGACCAACGGACTGAAAAAATGGAACCAAAGAATGAGCGGCTATTAAATAGAAATAATGAATAGGGCGCCTTGTTAGGATGTCATAAATTAGGAGACGGGTGGCCAAACCTACTTTCAATCTCTTCGTGGTGACCGCCAGTAACCTCAGCGGCAGCTGATGTGACTAATAATAATATCAGCCACAAATGCCTATTCGACAACAGGACGTATAAGGTTAGATTATGCCAGCAGCAGTGCAACTTTGTACAGCCTGTCAAGCGAGGCATGACGTAAGTTTCTGGATTCTTCGTCTCAAACTGGATGGTCGAAAGCGAGTCAATATATCATTGAATGAAAATTCTGTCAGAAAGTTGAAACGATTTCTGGAATAGTTATGCAGATTGTCTGCCTTAAAAATGTCGAAGGCGGAGAAGGTGTCACAACGAAGTTGAAAGGATACCTGTACGACGAAACCTTTCTTGAGAAGTCACCAGAGAATCTAAAACGGTGATGAAAGCTTTTACTCTCTTCCATGTTGACCGTTGTGCTCCACCTGTTGTAAAAGTTATTTGCTCTTCTGCTTTATCCCCCAATACGTCCCTGTGACTTGCCCTTGCTTTTGCAAATACTAGGTAGATCATGCCATTTATGCGGCAAACTTTTGCGAATCACAATACAGCTTGGCAAAACATGCAGTCCAAACAGGCAATTCAAACTTCAATAAAATTCATCATGAATTGAGTTCAGGTTATTGAGCTCAACAATTCAAACAGCTCAGGTTTATGTTAGGCAGTATTTCGATTAAAATATATGCTTTGCAAGTAACATGATCCACAACCTGTTTCAGTTTTGCATTTATTGAAGAAAATACAGGCTGCTCAGACAACATGCCTAAAGTTGTTTTTGCACAAACAAACTAAAAACTTTATATGGCAAATCGTAGAAGTTTCTAACAGGTTGAATTTCGTAAAGAATGGAGTGAGTTACTTCTTAGATTATGTGGTCTTTCAAATGTGGTTCTTGGCGGAAATAAGCTACTTTTTTTGCAGGCTCAACAAATTGTGCTTCGCTTCAATGTTTTTAAACTGATTTACTTTTTTCTTAGGCAAATAATATTTTTCAGATTTTGTTTTCCTTTTACTGTCCTCATGAGCTCTTGATTTTTGCTGATTAGAATAAATTAGTTGCTGAGAAAATTTGGTGTTTGGTGCTGCAATATTCTGAACTCTATGCGACAAAATATAAAGGGCTGGAGGGGACTCACGTTATTTTTAGAACCTGTAAATGTAGTACAATTTTAATCCATTAGAATAAGCAAATGAATAAGCTCTGACGCATACTCCATGGAGCTGTTTGTTCGAGGAAAGCCACTGTCTAGTCAACATTTTTCGTTATGCCAAATTAAAAATTGAACTTTCCGCATATCAAAGTGACGACTATTTCAACACTATTTTAAATGACTACAGGTGAATAGAGGTTTCGTTTACCGATAACTGAACAAACTGTTTAGTGTAGCAAATGTTCGAACAACTTTTTGAGTAAATGCTAATAGTTCAACATTTTCTATACTTATAGAGGAATTTCAAAGCACAGTTTTGGGCTATGACTAAAAGTGGGCAAAAAATCTCACAGAAGCTGTTGTTACTGCGGACAAATAAAGTCTTCTAAGAATAAATGGTGCATAGGTGGAATACAGATCAAACCTGTTTTTTCTCCACTATTATTTTGTTTAGTCCTATCCCATTTCGGCAAGTGTCATAGATTTTTTCTGGGTACAGCAGAAATACAAATAGCTTTGCAGCAGATAGCATGCAACGGTTAATGCAGAAAAGAGAGAAAGCATTTGTTTGTGTGGTCGGTTAACCGGTGGCTTCTCTGGCGTGGTCTCGTTGTACGAGTAGTCGTTTCACCTCAGTTCCACTTCATAGTGACACTTCGTCCATCCTCAACCTTGTTTAGATCAGACAACCTTCATACCTCTTCCAGAAATCCACCTATTTTTCTGGCGTAGATTTCATTCACTGTCACGTGCACACACTTTTTACAAGACTTTTTACCAGGCTGCACAAGGTTTTTTACTTCTGTTGTCATAATCTAATTTCCTGTCTAGCGGGTGACTAGCTGACCATTTAATTTAAGCTTAGAAAGATCCTCAATTTAATATACTTTGGTCAGTATCTATAGTACAATTATATTGCAGTACCATTCATGCTCACAATTTATCTTCTTGTCGGTAATCTTCGGTGCAAAACAAAGTCATCCTTCCTCAGGAGCATAAGCTGATTTTGGTTTCTAAATTCAATTTGATTCATTAACACAATTTTTGCGCAGTATTTATTTTGTCCCACGTTCACCTCGCTGAGTTTTAAATTAGTTTAAAGTGTGAAGGCGAAACTTATGAGCTTGACACTTTATAGAATTCTTTAGACATTTGTAGAGCTGCTTTATTCTTTATCAATAATGCTCGCAAAATGAACTTTCAAAACCGAAGCAATATGCTAATACTGTAGGTCCCAATTTCCATCAAGTGATTTTCCACGCTCTTTTGGCTTTTAAATGGCAATGGAAATTTGTCACTGAGTGTAGACTGTGTATTTTAATTTGGTCGGTCCGACCACAAAAACATTTAATCCAACGCAATCTCACAAACAATTACTACAAGAAAAACAAATGTTCTTCAAAATTTTTAAAAATTATTCCTTGATCATTTGAAAAAATTGCATAAGAAATGAATACATGGAAGCAAGTAGCTAATAAAGCTTTATGAAAATGACAGCAATGATTTCGCTGAAACGGTGGTGTACATTTGCTAATGGAATGTAGGTTTACGTAATTCATTGATTTTTCCAAGTACTATCTAACCTCTCCAACAGCAAGAGCAAGGGTGTTTGGAATGACAAATCGATATTGCGTCGTAGCACACTTCGGGTAAATATTTTGACCAAACCAGGTATTTTACAGAATTAATCAAGCAATAGAACTGAACCTCGCGATTTGGACGTTCTCTAGGACCGACTCTCCCAGAGCTAACACAACAAACTTCTCAGAGCATTCTATGAAACTTTGAATATGCAGGTTCGTGCCATCAAACTATCTATTTTTGAGCCTACTGCCCTCTGGAAGCACACATTGATCCAATAAACCTCAGTCAAACTATATGCAGTGCAATTAGAGTACTCCACAAGACATCTAAAAAATTGCATATTTGATATTTGGCAACACAACTGCCATTATCACATTGTATATGCTGCGAGTAGTGCCAAACGCTTCTTCAAAAGAGTCGCTATCTAGCAGCTGGATTGAACTGTAGTCTTAATGGTATTTATACCGTATTTAATGTACCGTTCACCTCAAAATATTCACCCTTTTAAAGTTTGAATATAACTTGAAAAAAAAGTATGCAATCAGCATGACTAAAAAAGCTCCTAACTTATCACTCTGGTGCCTTTCTTACATTGCAATCGACGTTATAGAACAAATTATAGCCCTGAACACAATAATTTGCCAAACTTTCACATCCAACGGCTGCTTAAATGGCTCAACAACCTCGATTTCCTTTCAGACAGAAGCAGTAGAGTAAAAAAATACTAGGTCAAATCTCGCATTGCCTTGATGTTAATGCATAATTGAAGTAGCAAAGATGGCGCGCCATGCTACTTTCAGCTTTTCAGGGCAGGGTTCCTGTCAAATTTTCCAGTTCCTTTGCGCTTGTGCAATCCATCGAGTGTCCTTAAGAAACTGATTAAAGTTAATTTAGCTCTTGAAATCTGTTGAAGCAATCATTGGTTGATTACTAAAAAATCTCAATCATTGCGTTAGCTCTTGATCTTACAACCGAATTTTGCACTGCTTAATACGATTGTTCAACCAGTTCTTGCGTTTAGCAAGTCCGTTCTACCTAATCGATGAAACGCTTAACAGCAATATAAGGTGCCTTTCTCCATCGAATTTTAACGATAGAACCAGTGTTTTTCAACAAATTACAAGCCCTCTGGAAATTTCTTAAGTGGATTATGATTCAAAATTTGATTTTTTGATAGCATAGAACTTAATGCATAATGTAGAACTTAACAAAGACAATATCTTTTATGATATCGAATCATATCGAATTTGATTTTCCCAATAAAAGCAGAAACATGGGATTTCTTCAAATGCCTCTAACCTGTTTCTACTAAATTTCAATCGAGGACACGTTTGGCATCTAGTAAGTCAGTACATTTTCCGCATTTTCGTTAAGGTTTCTGGCTGTTCAGTGATGTCTGTGATTCGCTAAACTTAATCATTTCTATAATTTAGGGATTCAACTTGAACAATATAAGATTTAAAAAGTTCTATGGTTAAGAGACTTTCTCAATGCAACGGATCTTACCTAGCCAAATGCTATTTAAACAAAGTTTTCATGACTGCCTTTAATACCTCGGCTTGGTTTGACATTTTATGATTGACCTTTCGTTTGCAGTTGTTTAGGTATATTGCACTGTCTTGAGGCTTCAAACAGGGTTAACACGTCTGATGTTACAGAAGTGGCGCCAAAAAATGTAAGCAATTCAAAGAAATTTTTTCCAAAATTAATCCAAAATGTGCACGATTATTAGAATCGATTCAGCACATACTTTAGATATTTGGTAGGGTTTACTGATTACTATGAGGTCTACAATAAAAAATCTCCTTTCGTATTTTAGAATAAGTAGTGCAGGTTAGTAGAGGAACAATTTAGTGCAATCAGTTACGTTTTGATCGAATCCCGATGGCGCTCTCGTTTACTAATTAAGCCATTAAATTTACAGGTTCACAGCAGGAAACTCACCACAGTATAGATTCTTTTTCACTTAATCTTTAAAAATGACTCTTAACAACAACGCTTTGAAAATGATGACTTTGGGACCACAAACGCACAACCAGTATTCCCAACAAAATGTTTAGCCATCAGGCATGGATTTGTGAGCTCTGCTATTCCGTAAAACTATGCTGCTGACTTTAAATCGGTCGAAATTCTACTTGGTAATGGAAAGCAGGTCACTTCAGAAACTTCGGCAGGGCCAAGCAGTAATTGGTTTTTAATGAAAAAGAAATATTGGCATAAAATTCTTTATTAGTACTTTAGTGCCCTTTCCCCTTTACGATCAAAAGGATGAGATCGTGAGTCCAGCCAAAGGAGCCTGAAATGCATTTGCCTTGCCTTCATTTAAACTCAATAGCTGGTGAACAATGTCTTTCTGCAAGCATTTAAATGATGTTTAAATTTAAAATTCTGGCAATCGTCTTTTTGTACTAGTTTGATTCTGTTTGTTCGATTGATGCATTGTTGATAAAATTAGTAGTTGAAACACCAATGTCAGAAAGCTCATGAGCCAAATAAAAAAGTACGTATGTTTTGTTCAACTATTGCATGTCATTTGATGATCATATGGGCCTCTGAAGTTAATGATTAGGCCCAGTCGAAATGACACAGCACAGCGCCAATGGTGACTACGGTTACTTATACCAGCAGAAGTGCAGCCTTGTAGAGTTTGGCCATCAAGGTACAACGTACAACGCTAGAAGATTAAAACTATTTCTGGATGAGGCATGAATATTGCCTATTGTTTCTTGAAACGACAACAACTAAAGGACTGAAACGCTTTTAGTTTGATTGATTGCGACTTCATAAAAGCGTTAATTAAGCACTGAGAGGCCTTGCAGTGCTTAAGCAGAAAAAATATACTGGAGCTTTCAGGTAAATATTAGTAAAATATTTAACAAAAAACCCTTTTTAAAGTCAGATTCGAATGACTGAGCAAAGAATTTTATCAAATCCTTGCAGAACTAGACTAAAGAAAAACATTTTCGCCTTCCACGTTGACCAATTCATGAAAAAGCCTGCCTGAATTTAAGTGGCCTTACACGTAGTGGGTGCACAATCTAAATGTTAAGATAAAGGTGCTTGACATTGGAGCCTATCGTGTAAAGGCCTCACTCATATCTAAGTCTCTTGGGGAGAGTTTCAAAAGAAGGGTAGAAATTTAGAAGATCATACAAACATCAGCCACTAGCTGAACGCATTAAAACGACCAAGAAAAAAATTGTTTTGCAAACCATCGAAGTTTTAATGTTGCACTAAAATCATCCCACAGAAAGGTAAAAAACAGCAAAATCTACCATAAGTGCTGATGACTGCAAAAATTTAAGTACAGCTTATTGTGCTCAACAATTCAAGACAACTCAAGTTCATTTGGCAATGCCTTGAGCCTGATGCATTTTTTGCCAGCAATATGGTGTTCAAGCTATTTTAGATCTACAATATTTGAGGAAAATATGCGCTGCACGTACAAAATCCATTAACTTCGTTTCTGCACTACCAAGCTAGAACCTTTGTCTTACTAGATGTCAGACGTTTCTGACTCGTTAAATTTACTATTTGGAAAATGAGATTGCTGACAAGAAAGATTTATATGGCATTTGAAAGCCTCAATCTGCGGAACAATAGTCTTAAGACCATTCTAGTGCCACGGCACCACTAACTGGTGATTGAATCGAATACGTGCTATACGAGCAACATTGGAACCGAGTACATGAAGGTAAGCTTTGTGTTTTGCGAAAAATGAAACAAGGATCATTAAATTATTAGGACTGACATACAGATAGCTGCAGTAAAACATATTAATGGCAGTTAATGACTCGACATTTGGGCAACACGGAACCTGGAAGCGCTTTTTTTATGGTTCTGAGCAAAAATACCGAACTTACAACTAGTGGGAATTTCATGGTGACAAATAAGTACTTTGTGAAAGAAAATGAGGTCTTTTTTGAAAACATTGAAGTGAGCACTGAAAAATGAAGGGATAGCAAAAGCAACAGC
Organism: Moniezia expansa; assembly: GCA_019097775.1. NCBI lineage: Eukaryota > Metazoa > Platyhelminthes > Cestoda > Cyclophyllidea > Anoplocephalidae > Moniezia > Moniezia expansa. The sequence continues at coordinate 17,917 of JADFDV010000371.1, read as the reverse complement.
AAAGGCAATTAGATTATTGTGATTTAAAAGGTTGTTTTTGGCATATCAGGAGGAAACTTCTGTACAATGAGGCTGAAAGAATTCCACGCTTTATGCTTATAAAGACATTTAATTGTCCAAAATTCTATGTGTAGCGAATCCTATTCTAATTTGCGTCCTTCAATGTCACAAAATCCCTAATTTTTTGCGATATTATGGTACCTAGGTGTCAGCCAGAACCAATAATGCATCATCTTTATATTGATACGGCCATTGTAATCACTAATAACTAACCATAGTATAAAATCAGTAAATTTTACCAAAATGTGCCTGTTGCAAGGTAGCAACTGTCTGCAAGTCCATGCTATCTCAGATTTACAGAATAGAACGGGATATTATTTGAAAAATGGTTGAACTACCATGTTCATTTAAATTCATGAAAAGCTCTTGCGATCCCAATCAAAATGAAATTTAATGTAAGTAAAGAATTTATTTAAGGATACTTAGTATGAAGCACATTTAAAGCTCATTTTGGCAAAATGTAGTTACAGTGTGGAAGTTGACTGATTTTACGCTAGATTTCAAATGTAACCAGAAGATGGTTCTTTTCCATTTTGAAGAAAAAAATTGTACAGAACATTAAGAAATAGTCTTTTTTAAGTAGGACTTTAGCAAAAATTTGAACCAGAATTCTTACCAGCTCAAATGCTTAATGTATTTTCCAGTTTGGATTCAAAGATATACCACCTGTCAGTAACGTTATTAGCATTGGCGTAAAATGGGCCATTTTCTGCCAGACGACTGCAGTCAGCAAGAGTCGTTAAATAGGATACGTAATTCATCTTCTCCTCTACAGTTGCTAGATCACAATGAGCCATTTTCGATTGCTGTAGTAGTGGTCTGCATTGGCAGCTCGGTCATTGGTTAACAACTGTGTGTTGGTGGTGAGGCTGCAGGGCATACGTTTAATTAACCTGTTGTCACGAGTTCACAAGCTCTGTGTACACATTAAGTGACTCGAAGGACCAGCTACAATAGTCATTAGAGGAAGTGGAATGGGAGCCACGCCAATTAAAATTAAGTTGGGTTGTTGAAGAAGTCTCTCAAACTTGCAAGCGTCACTTGGCTTATCTCATTGAATTACAATCAACTTTGAGTGATTAAATCCGCATTTGGCAGACAGTTCAAGGCCGATTGCCTACTAGTTGAATGATTTCGAGCATTTTGCATTAGTGCTCGGTTTGTTGGTTTATCTGATCTTAGCCAATAAAATTAGCAAGCCCTTGAGTCATCTTCGATGTGCGGCGATTACAATATGATGGCCTAACTATCAAATTTTACGACGACTAAGCCGAAGATCCTTCAATCATCCACAAATCGAACTGTTTTATCATTGTCCTGTTATCGAACCGATTGAATGTAAGCCCTAAGTATTCAAAAGAAGGACCCATTTAGGAGATATGCTTCAATTTGGCGAAAATCAAACGTCAAGTTTACATTGAACAATAGCGTTTGCAACCTTGTGTTTTGATCTTGGAGCAAGCAATGGGACCTCTATGGGATGTCTATGATTGAAGCTCTTTAATTTCGTCGACTCTTTAGAGGTCACTGCTCAAACAGTGTGCTCGATCACTCCAATCACTAGGTGCGTGTTAATGTATTTGAAATGTGTGCTGATTTAGCAGAAGTGAGGTATGTCAAGTGTGCTATGTCAAGCTTCATCCAGTCCTGTATGCTCACGCACTCATGTAGGCATTTACGTGAACGGGTTTGCCTATTCTTCTCAAACAAGCAGCAGAACGTGTTTCAACTGGTTCTTTGCTACTTCGAGTTGGTAGGATGGAAATGGAGCCGAGGAGTAAAGGTAACCTCAGTGAAATGGGATCTCAATGGCTTTACTGTGAGGGGTGAAATATGCTCCCGTTCACTAGTCAGGTAACTTATCTTATCATATATTTTCATACCTCAAAATAGAGACGCCATTGCGAGGTATTAATTTGAGCACAGTTCTTTCATTTTACTGTGAGTTGAGTTTGCCTTTGCACCCCTTGAGTGCTGTTTTGGTAAGTTATTTCGACACGTAATCAAGGCTCCGTCGTCCTAGAAAATTCTGATTGGCCCTATGATTCTTGATCATCAATTTCAACTGGAACATTTTCCAAAACCTTAGACTATTTTTTTGTCGAATTTGACGACATTAATAGCACTCTAAGTGTCAAATCATATTATTTTTAATTGCCATGTCCCAATTCACCCAAATGCCACAGTCTATTATTTCAGTTTAAGTAGATTTGTTCCAAGATAATTTTTATACTTGCCAGGCTTTGGGACAAGTCCCATTTACTTATTGGCCGTACAACAGGACTGCAAAAGTTTGCAAATCATACCATAGAAACAGTTATTCGATGTTTTTTGGCTCGCTAGTCTTTTCTAGGCATGGTTCCTTGGTGCATGTGATGCAGCACTTTGGTCAGAGTTCTCCACAGCCGTGATGAAGCAGATGTGTTGTTCATCCTGCCTATTGGACTTTTCTTCAGAGTCTTTTTCCTGTCTTCCACTTTACCGTTTTTCTCATTCATATCCAGGTTTTCTGTTTTTTTCTAATTCAGCTTAATTGTTTCTTCTTCTCTCTTGGTTTCTCCTCTTCTTTGATTTCGACCGATGGGTGACAGTTCCTAATATGCGTTTCTGGCCACCCTTGAATTTTTATCTTTTAAGGCAGTCTGTAAGAGAGTCCTTTAGTCTATGAATGTTTGGCATTTTTCACTTTTATTTTGTTTTTGTTTTTTTTTGTTAATTTATATTTTTTTCACGTTCTTTTCTTACGTGCCTTCGAACATCTCTTATTCTGGCGAAGGATCTTCGGCAGTTTGCGTTGGTACAGACAATATCATGTTGCCTTTCTCCTATCAGTCTTGAGCTTTAGGGCTTTCCTTTGGATCAAATAGCCATAAATCTGAATGCTTTTGCCACATTTCTTTCACATCCTTAATTGATTGAAGCATCCGATTACTTGTACGTGAAGCTTTCTTGGTTTTGCCTTTTTCTAAGTTACTGTCAAGAATGGAGAAAATCAAGCTATCTCTGTCTCTTTTCAAGCTCTTCCATAGATTCATCCTCTTTGTCTGTATAAGGCTCGACAATTTTGGCTCTTGACGACTGCAACCCAAGTATCATACGTCGAGCCGTATTCTTAATCGCTTTTAATCAGTTGTTATCTTTCACTCTCAAGACAAATGCAGATAATCCGTGAGTGATTGCAAATTGGACAGAAATTCCCACCAGATATGCTTTCAGGGTGCTGTTGAGACTTCTTGAGCGCAGAAATGGTTGTATTCGTATTAGGCGCCTTTTTGCCCTGGTTAGGTTTGCTTTTATTGCTCCATCTGGCTCTCCAGTGTCTGGAATTACGAAACCAAGGCATTCAAAGTGTGAGGCACATCGGAATGACATTCCTGTTGTTTCAAGAGATGTTTGATCCTCACCACCACCAATTTAAAACCAGAGGGTCTTGTTTGCTGATATTCGCAATCCATATTTATGCATCGTTATCACCAGATGCTCTTAATTCGGCATCAGATGCGACCTTATTCGGCGCAATAAGACAAAGGTCATCGGCGTATTGTAGGTGATTTAGCTGCCATTTTTTGCCTGAGTGGTCAATCATCTGAACTGCTCTGTCCTTGAGTGAGGAGGGGGCTTCGTCCAATATGAGTTGGAAGGTTAGGTTGGAGAGAAGTAGCCCTTCTTTTAAGCCATGTCTCACACTACGTTTCATGACAAAGTTGTCCCCTGTTCTCCTCAGTTCCCCTTCGGTGCGTCCATCAAGGACTTTACTGAGTAAATCATTTGCCATGAGCGGCCTAGATCTATCATTCGGTTGATTATTGTTGCCGTAGGCAGCGAGTCAAAGGCCTTTTCTAGGTCGACAAACACAAGCACTTTTTTCTGCTTCTGCTCCGCGGCCTTTTGTAAAATGGTTCTTACTCCAAGTAAAGCTTGTTCGGTTGATCTTCCTTCACAGAATCCAAATTGGGTTCCTGAGGGTAGTTGACAAAATGGTGCTTCAAACGTTGGCACAGAATAGATGCATATAACTTACCTAATGCATCTAGAGGGAAGATTGATCTGTAGTCATCAGCGTCTGTCTACAAACCTTTCCGTTTGTAGATAGTTACAACTTCGGCAGCGATCCCAGCTCGAGGTAAAGGAGATGTCCCATTATAGAAGTTGTTGAACACATTTAGTAGGTAGGCATTTCGAAACTGGTTGTCCTAGTGTCGTTTATGGTCGATAGGCCTTTGTTGTCCTCCAGATATTCTTTTCCTATAGGCAACAATTCGTGCTTCACAAAACAGTGAATCATGTTGTGTTTTATTTAGTAGCACAACCACTGTTAAATTTGCACTGCACTGATAGAAATACTTGAAATTATCTACTGCTCATGATAATCCTCTGTCCAAGCCTAAAAATATTGGACAAAATCGTAAGCTGATGCATGTCCTCTGGTAATGTGAACGTGTTCATGTCAACGAAAATCGCAACTAAATGTGTCGCGATGTAGCCAGTAATTAGAAACGTTGAGTTGAAAAACACATCAACGCTGATTTAAATATAGACATGTGAATGAGAGAGAAGGTACTAGATGCTCACGCCGAAATCCTAAATATGCCTTTCATTCCTCCAACTCAAGTGGCTGAGGTTACTACAGCCTGCACATAGGCACCTCCTTCGAAACCTTTATGGCATCTGGAGCTGGGAAGCGTGTGCGCCAAACTCACCCGAGGAAACGAGTCCATCATTTGTACTTGCGTGCTAAATAGCAGCAGTGATTTGCTATGGAAATCACATTGTTCGTCTGTAAGTTTGGGGAACGTGGATGAAGTGCAAAAAACGAGAGCCTGTACTACTGTGTGCCAATAAATCCAACAATGCATTAAGCCATTTGCTTCTTACTTTTGGGAGTAGCGGTAGATGAAATGCGAACTGTAGAAAACATTGATCCATATGCATGACTCTTTTACTGGACAGTATCCACTGTCGTCTGCAGGTCATGAATTTCGCAGATGCTATTTGTGAAAAAAAAACTTATTTTCTCTAAGATTATTCGCCACCCGTACGTACAACTTAGTGGTCTATCGGGTATATAAGACGAGCGTTGAACCATGCCAACTTGAGGGAATGTGGACGGCAGACGCTACTTATGAAACGACCACACAAGGCCAAACCTGCATTGCACACTACGAACTGCAACAGTTCACTAGTAAGAATAATTGAGTTCATTGGAAATACCAACTGATTTTTCCTTCTAATCATCTTTAAACATGAAGTGCATCTGCATTGACTCGTGAATATTGCAGTGCTATTTATTCATCGAAACCAAATTCAAATCACCACTGCCGTTTGGCATTAGTGAAGTCAAAAGGTCTGCAGTGATGCTTAGGCAGTATTGAATGGTCGATGAGAATTTGAATGCACCACACTGGGCAAATTTTTGTCTGGTGAGTGGACCAAGCTCGCGGTGTCGGTCGACATCAAAGCTGGTGCCAATTACACCAGCTCCAAGTTTATAGATCCTCGGCCTCCTCTGCGCTTCTGTTTCTACAGCAGCTATTGTTACTACTATTGCTTAAACACTTACTTATATTGCAACAGTGTCAGCAGTCCTCTCTCTTTAGGACCATCAAAATCAAATCGGCGGTTGATAAAATGCAGGCGACTACCACAATCAGTGTCGGGTGACCTTTTCTGGATTGAGCAGTGGCCATTGCTATAGGTGTGCTGTGTGTAGGAGTGCTCTTAATGCTGTACAGCTGTTGTTCTTTTTATTCATCCCCACCCTTTAGGGCAAGTCCAAATACATATTGGGGGTGCAATAAAATACAGTAACGTTATGTATTATATCATAGAACTGTAATTTGACGTTAACCGGATCGCTAGTATTTAGTCGGCATGGTTGCGTAGCGCAATAGTATTCACTTATTCTGCTGCATCTAATTGAGTATCTGGGATAGATTTCTTCCTAGCCGTGATGGAGCAAAGGTGTATTTCATCCTGCCTGAGGGACTTTCCGTCGCAGTCTTTTTTTCCTATCTGTCTAACCTGATACTACATCGAGGGCTAAGGCAGTCAAAGTGACTTTAATCCCAGAGGCCGAAACATTGTGCATAGTGTAGGCTTGCTGCAGCTCATCACTTTGCGCAGAAGTCCTCCTTAGCAGTCATCGAGCTACGGAAGTGACCGAGGTAAGCGAAAATTCGATCAGGCATATTTGCTTATGCGGAGACACTGCGCAACGATTTTGCAAATCACGACAACTTCGATGATTACAATGACCATAAAAGCAAAATGCAATTCTCAGGAGGCCAATCTGGTCATGTTCATGTTCTTAGCTCTTTCTCCGTCTCCTTAATTACTTCCTACCATCACGTGAAATGAGTACGCAGCTCAATCAAAAATAAGATCTTGCTTTATTGTTTCACACACACTCACAAAATCCACCTTATTGTCTTCTTATCCACGCCAGCGCCTGTTCGTTATTAGTCCACACACGATACTCAATCACAATGCCCATCGACGCTTCCACATACCATCCTTCACTAGCGCATCATCAGCAGCAAACCAAGATCAACGATTACTTTTGGCATTAGTTCCAGTCCTGAGAGCGGACCACAGGTGGTTAAATTTCTGGAAGTGGAGCGAAAACAATGCAATGTGGGTGTTTGGATGCAAAAACTACATAGTTGCCAGCCTTCAGAAGATGGGAATGAATTGACATCAAATTCGAGCAGAAGAATCAGAAGAAGGAGAAGAAGAAGAAGCAAAGAAATATCTTGTGAATCAGCGTAACACAATAATGGTGGCGGTGAGAGGGAATGCTATTTGTTGTCTAATAGTCGCAAAGACTATTTGATTACCAACGCAAGGCATGCAGCAGATGACTTGTAGCTCAAGCACGGTGACCCAAATGCTCAAATACTGCTCGATTGAATGGTCAATCTGAGAGATGACTTCGAGTACAATGAAGTACATTGTAGGTGATTTAATGTGATTATATCAGTTGCGAAGCGTTCAATTCTGAAGCGTTTTGTTAAAGTCAGTGTCACTACCTAATGACTAGAGCCGTCCCCTCCATGCCAAAAACTGAACATATCACAGCAGCTTCAGTAGCAGTATTGGTAACTATGGAGATCAGGTGTGGAAATGTTGGCTTTCAGTATTGTTGCTGCAGTATTCGCGCGGTGACAATGAAGTCAACGCTGTAACCGTTGTAAAGAACCGCCTCGTCTGTGCCAAGTGGACGCGGTAAAAGAGAACCCGATGAATCCATGTCAGCAACGGTCGCACTCGACACTACTAGCAAATGCTCGATCAGCGCAATCGATGAGCTTGCAGCATTCTGCACCTGCACTTGTGCATCGCGACCCACTCCCTCCTGCCATCTGCGCCTTCGTTGCAAGTTGTGCAGCTCCATCCAAACTGTTGGTAAGAAGAATGCAAAAGATTCGTCACTAACCAGATATTACACGTTTGCACTTCAAATTTCAAAATTAGGAATGTGGTGAAAACTAACCGATATTTGGAATGACGAAAACAATGCCACAGCATTGCACAACCAAAGCATGGACAAGGGACAAGGCGCTGATGAAGACGTTGGTGTCAAGCACAACGTTGGTGCCCCGTTGCCCACCACGCTTATTTGTTGGTCCTTTGATCGGCCTGGCCAATTTCGGCAAGATGATTGTGGAGGGTGGTGTGGGAGCATAAAAGAGCCCAAATGGCATCATTGCTGTGCACTGTGCCTTAGCTTCTTGTCTTGCATACTCAAGCCGTGACAATGAAAGCAGCGAATTTACTGATTAAAATGGGCCATTGGAGTTAAGTAGCACACTCCTAATTCAAACATTAATATCCGTTTCACACTAATTCTGTATTACTTATTGAATTTCACAGCTTATTTTTTATTTACTTCGCAATCATTTTATTCATTTGTTGCGTAAAAATTTATTAAATATACATCTTAATGTATGTCAGTGCTAAGGGTTTGCCCTACTCAAGACCACTGGCCACTGGCCTTTGCGTTGCATAGCACATGATAGGGCAGATATCGGTTAGAAAAAAGCGATCGCTCGAATCATCATACTACATGTCCTTCCAATGAGGAGATGCCTTTTTGCATCGGAATTGAATTATTTCACAAGTGTGTCATTGCACTGACTTGGGAACACACGAGTGTGCTTGCTAGCCTTGTTGTCTACTGATACCAATTGGTTTGTTTCTCGAATTGGGCACCTGTCTGAGGGCGAGGCTTTCTGTGGCACCTTCCTAAGGACGCAGTAAGAGATTAGAAAACGATTATAATATATATATATATATAGCTATGATTGAATTGGGAAAAACAAACGGTCATTGCATGTGAAGCTCATGCAATTCTGCTCTGCTCAACTCCTTTTCTCGGACTTTGGATGATTGGACCACGCTCTCTTTGTAGAAAACCTCTCGTCATTCTCTCTGATTCTTAGAAATATCCTCCCCTCAGCCAATAATGCATCTAATGATGCATATTCCCAGCATCTGATTGCAAAATTTCTTTGTGTCGCACAAGGCTATCCTGTGGAAAGATTTTAAAGACTTTAATACTGTTGACTCATTTAAACATATACATACGGATGTTTGAGGTGTTTATCAATCAGACAGGTTAAGTAACAAGACTCCGACCAGTTCTTTTGATGTTACTGCGTAAGGCTAAAGTAATTAGCTACTCCACCTAAAAAAATATTTCCAAATAGAAGCCTTTTCCTCGGAATAAAGGGGCTTATGCGTGTCACTTGAATACTTCTTCATTTTGCAAAGTTGGCCTCTATCATGTTTAACATCGTTCTTGCCATTCAAATACACCATTGAGCTATCTTTCCAGATTTGCTGTCTTCTGATCCCAATTGGTTTGTTTCTTGAACTGAGCACCTGCCTTAGGGCGACGCTTTCTGTGGCAGCCCTCATAATTATTCCTTTTTAGTGTATACAAGCATCTAGAACGGCAAATTTAGATTCCGATCACTGCATTCAAATAATATTCCTCAAGCTCAAACGACACATCAGAAAACGCTTATGAAAAGGCAAGAATAGAATTTCGAAGGAAACTAGAAACAGTCAAAGGCAACTGTGACAACTGACTTAAAGCATCAAACAAATAAGTAAAGCGAAGGACACCTACCAGAAACACCTTGAATAGGAACTACCTTAGGACAACTTGGCAACTACATATGAGGATATCTTCAAATTCATGGAAAAATCTGCCACCAAACAGTGAAGTAAAAAGGTGAAAGAAGGATAAACTGGTGGTATACAGCTATTCGCGAGAAGAAAGACCGAGAAATTGTGGTTAAAAAGCAGTTGAGAACAAAGTGGCTCTCAAATCCTTTTTCAAGAATCGCTCATGGGATACAAGGTTCAACATAACAGGGTGAACATCCTGAATCAAAAATGGAAACCAGCAAATCAAGCAGTGACAATAACCAGCTTTCCAGTATACCTCGAAGCGATTGAACCGCGAAATTCCTTCGTGCTCACTACAGATGTATTTAAATACAAGGTACAAGAATGCTATTCAAACCGAAAGATCTCTTCGCACACCACGAGGGAGTGCTCAAGCACAGAATCTAGGAAGAATATGGAGTAGGCTTTCTTAGGGCCAATGTTAAAGAAAGCATTGGCAAGATACTTTGAGAAGCATAAACGTTTCCACTGAGGCAGGTGATTATGCTTTTAGCAGAACTGGCTAGAGACTCTCTGAAATGTCTCCATCAGACCTACTGTAATAACTCACTAGAACTTATTCATCTACTCTCCATGTGCTTTTTTCATTAGGGGACAAGTAAGTCAATAGAAGGAGATCAGTCACTCAAGGAGAATACCAGCTCTCCTTGGTACACGTTTTGGATGCTGCACAAAGTCATAAGAAACAATGCTCGAAATTGATAGCTGGAGCGAATGAAGGAGAAATATTGTCGCAAGAGCATTAGGTAGTGAATTTTACTCAAATACATTCGCGTCGCCTGTCGGCACATTGCAAACAACAAACATAACTAAGAGTCATCCAACTGGAGAGGGCAATGCTTCACTACTATAATAGCTGCATTGTGGAATTCTCACTGTGGAATTCCATCGCTATTTGGCCAGACTACTTGTTATCAACTGGAGTTGTCGAGTTGAGTTGAGGAGTGCTGTTGGCACTGGCACTGGCACTGTCAGTGGTGGAAGCAGTCATTGGTAGTGGATTGAATCGCCACCCACCCAACCACTCACAAACGCAGTTGGTGAAATATTGACCAGATTGCGCTGTGCAGTGTGAGCTCTCAATTGCCTATCGAAGGTCATAATGCAGCGTTCCCTAACGCCAAACTTGCACAATTTCTCAAGTGGATGCAGCCATCAAAAGTGATGTCATCATTGAGGCTGCAGCGAGAGTTAGATGTCCTATTGGGTTTGATTGAAGGGATTCCTCGGCATTCCGCATAATGCCTTTTACTCCAAGTATAGCTTGCGCGGTGGATCCTCCTCCGCAGAATCCAAATTGAATTCTTGAGTGATTCGGCAAGGTTGACACAGATTTAATTCATGTAATGTGCCTTATGTATCTAGAAGGAAGATTGATCTGTAGTTTGCAGGATATGCTAGAAAACCTTTACGCATGTAGTATCCAGTAACTTCAGCATTAATGCAGACGGTTTTATATTATTATAGCTTTCAATTTTTATTTTAACTGGCAACCTCAAATTAGTTAGGAGAATCCAAATTTGCTCAAACGCAAATTTGTCAACTGATCGTGCTTAGGAAAATTGTATTTTCTCATTGTATTTAGCGTAGTTTTCACCAGAATAGTAAGAAATTCGTGCCATTTAAGAGCGTCCATCAAAATCCGTTGTTTTATCTAACGCTTAAAAATTTGATTGTAGTGTGGCATCAACTTTGATAGCAACACATTTGATAAGGCTTAACAATAAAAATGCAGTTATTTAATTGCAAGAACTTGTGCACAATTTGCCCCAATTTGTAAAAAATAAATCATCACCAAAAGAAATTTAAATGTTCATTCGATTTCAGGAAAAATTAATACGAATGATTATTTAATTGTTTGAACTTAAATTGATATTAGTCACCACTGTTTAACATTGCATTCGCTAAGGTACAAGCTAAATATAATGATCTCTTTAATGATAAATTTGACATTACAATCAAGCATGAATATTACCAAATGCAAATCACACATAGACTACCACAAACCAACACATGACCATCGCTTAAATATGCAGAAATACAATGCACCAAACAAAAGCTATTTAAGGCTGAAATCATCCATGATCCTCCAGTTTTGCATATATTTGCAAAGAGTTATAGAAACAATTCTTGAGATCAGTCTTGTATTTAGCCAAAGGATTTCAAATTTAAAATGTCTCGAGACTAATTCTTCAGCTGCCTAACGCAAGTAAAAATTTTTAAAAGCTTCATTTACAAATCAAAATACCCTCTTTTTTTCTACTTGCGAATTTGAATTTTTTATAAATTCATTCAAGCTTAAGCTTTAGGGCCTACCGAATTTTATTCGTAATCATTATATTTGCTTTGCAGTGCCTGTAAACAGTTCATTTTGCTTAGTTTAACAATGATAGAAAACGTTACGACACCTACCAACAAAGTATGCATGAAGGTATTTCAGCCAACACTCGAGGATAAAGATCTTCTGCCCATTTCACAGATGCACTTTGAACTGCAGGAAATTTTACTTTAAAAAACCAATGAATCTGCTTCTTATAGCTCAGGTTCAATACAAGCTTAAGCGTAATGCGCTACAAATAATAGGCAGTAGGTAATTGTAGCTAAATCGGTTACCAAGCCGAGTTTCGATTCATTTTCAAATTGTTTTTTCAACACTGGCTACTAATCCATTTGCTCTATACTTTTTTTATCTTAAGTCGTCATACAGAATAACGAATGTAAATACTCCTAAAGCTTTCATTTGAACTCGTCTTCTGTAAAGCCAGTTTCTAATGCCTCAATAGAATGCACCAACGCAAATTCTGATTTCAAAAATTCGCAAATTTAATCATCGTATGTTGTAGGAAATGAAGAATTTGAGGCAAAATCAAAACTGCTCGGCTTCAGTTGACTGCATTTTAGGGCATGTTTGTGGTTAGTTTATGTGTCATGCTAAAAAGGTAAAAGTTACCTGAAAATCACATCGCAGCTAGCTATTGATTTTTGCGAGAATGATTACTTAACCTATTTTTCAAAAGTCGAATTCGTATATGCTGCCATAGAAACACAAAAATGCTTCAATCGACGTGCTTTAAAACAACTTGATTTAGGTCCACCCACTCATTTTTGGCTCCATATATTCATTCTGTCAGTTTCTGTATAATTTACATCTGTTCCCTCTGTACAAGCCGCACGTGCTAATCCAGTTTCTTCCTTTAGATAATTACATTTTTTGTTCAAATAACAAATTCCGAAACCAATCAGGCCATTGAAACTATCTTTATCACGATTTGAGAAAATAATAATGTATGACAAAGTTGGCTAATAAACAAATTAATAAACACAAGCCGATATTTCATTTAATGAAACGCCTGCTACTAGGCAATTGTAAATGCTATCTGAAGACAAATTTAGATTTAAGATATAGTTAGATATAATTTATTTGTACAAATCAAATCAGAAGCTAGCTGAAGATACAAGAGAAGTTAAAGGACAATGAATCATCAATAATATTGACTGGTGACATGTTTTGCGAATACTTCAAGAAGTAATAGTTGACTCGAGGTCATCTTCAATATTTGCTGCTGAGTTTCGGACATCAGAAAGATACCTATTAGTCAATTTTGATCAGCAAAACAGCACCCTTATTAGACCGCTAGTAGAAAACCGGATTGAAATTTCACCTCAAGCATGGGCATCATACCTTGCAACCAATCTTCCAGCCACCTTATGAGCTGTAAGATCACACTATGCATGCACAAACAAAGCATATCACATCCATATCTATGTATGACACCTAAGCACATATTTACCTATTCCCTTTTGCTTATCAAGCCATAATTTAAAACTTTTGCCCGAGCGCATCTGTAACTCAGTTTTCCTACATTAAAATTCTGGGCTTTGATTCAAGTATCTACGTAAATAGCAGTGTTGATTAGAGTTTTGTCAAAGCCAACCTAAGTGATCAACAAAGAATAATTTGAGCACCGCTTAAATCTTTTTTTTCACAATGACGTTTCAATTTGGACGAATTTATTTAGCTGCATTTGCTCACTTTTCACTTATTACTTACTTTTTTGATATTTAATTCAGTTTATTCGCTTATTATTGCACAAAAAGGTCTTAAAAACATGACCGCAACTATATTTTTATCTTTAATTATAAATCAGTTCATCAACGCAAACATATTTTTCACCTTAAATCTGCTGTTCGTTGAAAAATAACTAATCCTGTGTACCTAAAAAAGAGATATTGACTCAAAAATTTATTTTAAGATCAAAGTACAGGCAAAGATGGAAGCAAACATGGAGGGTCAAGGAAATTAAGTTCCCTATCAGGTACTGTTCATGATCATTGATTCATGCACAACTTTCATACCTTCATTTTCGTGCTCTTACAGCACAACTCTGCATTTTTATGCAGAGCATTGCATGAACACAAGACATGCTTAAATTTATCCGTCGCAGAATTCAGGATTCCTTTTTATCACCGTAAAGAGAAAGTTGGCTTTAGTTTTGCATAGGTAATGCAGATGGACTTTGCATTACCAATGACTGCTGATGTCATATGTTGATATTTGATAGTTCACCAAAAAGGACAAAATATTTGCAGCTGCAAATGCAAACGCTGAAATGCATTTTTGTTATGCTTATCAAATTGAGGAGAAAAAAACGGTTTGACAGGCCTATAATTAAGTGATTCGGGCAGAGCAAAAACCTAAGAGATGTTTCAGGACAATAGTAGCGGATTCGGATAATGTGAGTGATTTGAAAAAGGTAATTATTTGGGGCCATAGCATAAAAAGGCTTTCTCATAGTATAAATATTTTTCTATGCTTGCCACAACCAAAGTGAGTCGCACCAATTTGCTTAACACAGCATCGAAATGACAATGGACAATAGTTTTTTACAAGTTGAACTGTATTTAATTAACACCTTTTAAATTATACAAAAATCATATTCATATGTGCCGTCCCATTGGCACAACCCTTTCTTTACCGGTGTGTAAGTTAAACAGCTCGACTTTCGTGCCATCTATAAGTTATTTATACCCTGTTTAAAATGCCACTCATCAGTTCTTACACGAGTTTGCAGTTGGATTACAACTAGGAACATTAGTCCTAAAAGGGTAAAATTAAGGCTAAAAAAATTGGACAAGCATATAGCATATATATCCGGTTGAGCTTCATAACATAAAACAAAATTCCTTTTTCAGCTTTTCATAATCTTAGTGAAAAAAAGCAATCGATAAATGGTGATATATTGCTTATTTCTAATATACCGACTTGGCACAAAGTGTGGTTTTCAGCTAAAATCTAAAGTTTCTGCCACCTATTACGAAACTTAAGTGTTAATAAATATTGACTTTTATTTCTGGCATACAATCAAAAAAATCATTTAGCTCACATAAATTCTGAATTTATGACTGATAGAATAGTCAGCAAGGCCTAAACTATTTCGGGACTTTCGAAGATAACCACTGCTCTTCTATAAAGAATTAAAACTAGCAGACAAATAAAAAAAACGTTAAATTGAGTTTAATACATTTAATTTTTCTTATAATCACTTCTCAACTCAGAAAGCTGTGCAAGAATCTATTCAGCGACATTATGCTGCAGTTGAAATCCGAGTTATTAAGTTATAATTTGTATACCGATTTTTGGTCTAGTGAATCGAGCTACTGAGGATACAAGCAAATTACTAATCTACTTTTTCAAAATACGAGACAGTGACACAAAATGGGCTAAATGTAATACATTGATAGCGCCCAAGTAAGTTTGCCCATGTCTGAGACTCACAAAATCAGGAAAATTTAATATACGTTTTTGACTATTGAATAGCACCAAACAATGCAAATATTTTGAATTTCAAAAATAATTCACCTCAAAAAACAGCGTATTACTGATAACATGTTTAAAACTCGTATTAACTTTGAAGTATGCATGTTAGATTTTGGAGCAAAAGCGAATATCAAGGTTCAGTAAAATACATAATCTCAGAACTAAAAATTTTATCCGCAGTTTATTTATCACAAAATTGCGAAGTTAATTGCTATCCTTAATAGCCTAACTTTTGTCTAAAAAGGTTTCAGTTTCATTTTGTTCCATTTACCCTAAGAAACAGGAATCATGTCGAAGTAAAATGAAAGGTAAACATTTTTGCATGATCATTTAAAGGGGAAACGCTTCTGTTATAGTGACGCAAAATACGTGCAAATATTTTGTCCGCATTCTCTTACATCGATCTCCGCAATTGTCGAATTCAAGAAATTATATTTAGATAAGGGACTTTAGCAGTTCAATCGCCAATTAAAATTCCATCATTTTGCTTTGGTTACTTATAAATGAATATATAGAAGTAGACTTCAAAATAAATAAATACAGTCACAGTGAGGCCTTACATTTAGACAAATATTGCCAAAACGTTAATTTTTCTATTGTATGGCATTTGTTCAAAAATGCACTTGATACACCATTGGGTAAAGTTACTGGTGGAAACTTTGCTGTATCTAGGCGTTCAAAGGATGTAAGCTTCCAATTTATAAGATTGACAAAATTGGATGCAAAGGCACAAGAATATACCATTCTGCGATATGACAAGACATCAAGTAAAAAAATATAGAGAGCATTTTTCACATTTTCTTGATGCGATCTTCCTATGTTCTGTTAAAAGGCGGGCGATTCTGTTTTTTTATATTAAGCGTCTTTAAATACAAATGAAACAGCGACGTAATACATTAAATATATTAAATCAATAAGTAAACTTCAGAGGTAATAGTAGGACATATTTATCAAATGTCCTGTTTGCGCAAGCAGCTACGGAGAGATCTGCGTTGACTGAATTGCTGAGGAACATCCTGCAAACTATTTAAAATGAGCTTGTACAAATTAATTCATATTTTTTCAGTCGCCTTTGAGATTATAAGCTTTACTTCTCTTAAATAAAGCAGTTTAAGTTGGCGGCTCTTGGCTCTGACTTTGGCAGTATATTCTGCTCCATATCATAACAGAGGATATGCTGCTTTGTATAAATCATGTTATTTCTAGGTTATCATTTAAACATATCTGATTATGATTTTGACCAATCAGGAAAAAATGAACACAACAAGGGTACATCGAGGACATGAAGCCCTAAGTGATCAGAATTTTAAAATTTACAACATTTAAAATACCGAAATGAATCCGCGTTTGTACAATGTGTTTGAATACATCAAAGCATACTAGCGCTGTCAATCGATTCCGATTCACAGATCAACCAATTAACTACTTCATGGACGCGATAATCCTAATGTTTGTTTTCAATTGTGAATGAATTTTGCGACACTGGTTGAACTATGGACGCACTGTTTGTAAGGCACTCAGATGATCAAGTACTATTCTGACTGTCTAGATATATACGATTAAGGTTACTGCTTAGTTTTAACTTTTGATCCGTAACCTCTTACACAGAATCTACTTTTTCATCGTGATGAACAAGAACTTAAGGTTTGCTATTTTGCAATGACAAGCAAATGCGAAAATACCCTGCTATAGTTTTTCTTTTGACAGTTTTGATAATTTGTTATTAACACTGAAAAATGGGATTTTAAAAACTATTCGAGTTGGTTCGTAAAGAAGATTACCTACAGATTAGCTATGGATGGCATTTTGATAAGAAGTTGCACAAAGCATATTGTGTATTGTGGGTGCACTTGCATTATGCTGCTTTCATAACATTTCGTTAAAATATCAAATTCAGAGAGTGAATTTGTACTGAAAATCACCTTAATGAGGTTTGAATATTCCGAATGGTGGAACTTAATCAAGCTTGTTTCCAGTAATAGATTGAAAAAGTTTTGTACAATGGTGACGACATATCTGAATTTTATTTTTGTAGAAAGTTTAGGTGTAGCTTTTTGCAGAAATCAAATGTAGTACCGTCGTTGTTTGATAGCGTTGATCAAGTACGTAGCTGTGATAGAAGGTATTATTCTACAAAGATGACAATATTTCTGATTGTTATTTCAAATAAATTCGATAGGCTGCGCAATCTGACACCAGTATACCTTTGTATTGATATTAAAACATTGATATATTGTAATGATATTATTTTGTTACTTCAGAGTAGGTTAATTCACTTGGATGGATTTGTAGCATCTGATGCGTTAAAACGAATTGTTTAGCGAAAGGACAAAGAATGTCTATTCTTATCTACATTAACTAAATTATGTTTCAAAATGTTTTGATTTCTCCCATGTTTTTGCCTTGGGTGTTGCTAAGTGGTTAAATGTTTGCTGAACAGTTAAAATATGAATAGTTAACCGTGATTTGATTTTTTTGCAAAGTTTGCAGGCGGTTAAGGCTTGTAGAACAGGCCATTAACAGCGCTTAAAGGGTTATAAGTAGACGTCTGGTTTTCAATACAGAATGAAGAAACCGACAACAGTTCTGTGGAACTGTAAGTCCACTGCTATTCAAATTCATTTGAAAGCATTCTAAGCAAAGTGCCTTCTGACTCGTTGTTTGATTGTTTAACACTGAATACAGAAGAAATGGCAGGATAAATGACTGCGAATGAAAGAACATCAAACAGGATGAATAACACAACTGCACCATCTCGGCTGCCAATGACACTTACCCACACATAGCCGCTAACAAACAGTACCTGGATAAGGGCGAAGGGACGAGGAAAACGAGAAGCTGCAA